>JABCKT010006500.1:0-82201 GCA_018858115.1 Tephrocybe rancida
CCTCAATGATTATATTTTATCCAGATCCTAGCCACATCTTCATGAGACGCAAGATACGTTGACATCAGCCTGATGGCGTCTAGATATTACAGTATCACCCTCATCAATTTTACTCTCTCACGATCTTCCCATCTAGGAATATCATGCAATGTCCGTTTTCCTGATGTACGTGCCCCGTTGTAAGTTTGAGATGGTCATTTGGGTTGGTTGACGTATGTGAGTACATGGCGCTCGTGAACCTCTACACGCGGTGGCCTGATATTTTGCTCAAGATCCTCGGCGTTTAGGGATTCTCTT
The DNA here is from genome assembly GCA_018858115.1 of Tephrocybe rancida. Classification (NCBI taxonomy): domain Eukaryota; kingdom Fungi; phylum Basidiomycota; class Agaricomycetes; order Agaricales; family Lyophyllaceae; genus Tephrocybe; species Tephrocybe rancida. Next base: position 298 of record JABCKT010006500.1, read on the forward strand.
GACGATGTTCTGATGCCGGGTCGTCGTTCGCCTACATGCAAAACCAAGCCTTCATTTGCGAGTTCGTGCTGCGTTTTTTTTCGATCGCGATTCACGCTGACATTCGGATGAATTGAAAGGTAGTACTTTCTGATCAGCGGGATTCAAGGTGGGATGAGGAACGGTGGGCGGGGCGGGGGGATTGAACCTTTGTCGGCTCGGGTTTCGAAGGACTATAGCAATGTGTAGGCTCGATATAATATAATAGATCTATTGCCTTACTGTCGACTTATTACATTGTTAATAAAATATGTTGATTGACAAATGGATGACCAGTTACACGCAATCTATAGCGAAAGATATGGCCAGGTATATGCCAGATATGGACACCACGCCGTGTAAGGGGTATCTGACAGATACACAGACCGGGCAGGGCATAGCCAGGTATGGCACCACCCAGCAGGTGGCCCTCAATACATATCTTAGCTCCATTTATGGTGGGCATACCTGGCAGGTGCCTCAGGTGGGACCAGGTAGGCCGTGTATGGACAGTTATTGACATTATACGGGGACGTATGTTTTGTAGATGGTGTGATTGAAAGCAATACTTAGTCGACACAATCGGGTGAGCAATGTGCATAGTTTGCATTTGGTACCGGTCAGGTGCTTCCAACGGACAGCTGTCATAAAACGTCCCGAAGAGTCGAAGAAGATAAGCGACGGATTAATTAAAGCTCCTCCCGAAGAGTGTCACGATGCTCAATCATAGGACCACAGTGTTCGAAAAGGGCTCGAGGCTGGCAGAGACTATATTAGTAAAAGTATTGGGCTCTCGCTTGGCTCTTCAAGTCGTATGCTTTTACTTACTTACCTCTTTAAACCTGTTACTCGTCCCGCCTTGGTCCACACTCGTATACACTCATTCGCCGTCTAGCACCTGCGTAAGTGGTTCCCAACGTCTTTAATCTTGCGCTTGATCTTGCATCCGATTACTATTATTAAATTGGATGGCAAGGCCTTGTCGTGCGACAGAAATTTGCCATAGCCCTGATGCACTGTTATGCGTGTAAATTTGAAAGAAAGAAAATCCTTGAGGTATGAGCTGGTACGAGACAAGGAAGAGACCAGCTAGGCCTGCAACTTGAAAGAACATAACGAAAGGGGGATGATGCGAATAAGCACAACCACCGGAATGCGGCTACCATGAGCGGGCCGGTGCTTCCAACGTCTCACTGATCTTTGGTGCGTAGTCGCCCGCTGGAAACGATTCGAGATCGCTTTATGTGGCTCACAGTGAGTCGTTAGGGAGAGTTTCATACGTGTCGTTGATACGCCGAACGATTTACACAAACTGAATTGGTTTCAAGATATTGTGATGCGATATTGCTTGCTTGAGTACCGTAACAATGGTGCCCCACTAGGCGGAGTGAACCGAAAATCTGCTGCTTTGATGATCGGCGCCAGAGGAATTGGTCTGGCAGGGCCGCAACGCGATGCCAGAGTACAGTAAATTAATGGTTGGACAAGGAAACCAGGAGACATGCTGTTCACGTGCATCGTTCAAAGGGTCATGCGACGCATGCGGACTTACATATGGGGATCCGGATTCCGGGAACCGGAACCCAAGGCACACTGTTAAGTTGTTCTCGTCCAAGTCCTCTGCTCGAACCTTCAACGATGTATGAAATGGCTCCCTCCTTCGCCGTTAATGCCAATCTTCAATTGAAGACCTTGAACATCTCTTGTTTGTCCTTTTTTTTTGCGCACGCGTTCTGTTATATCTTTGCAGCATCTTAACTTACGCGAGCGGGTGAGGCCATTGGGAATGTAGAGCCGGAGGGAGTGCATTGGAAAGGTCAATATGCCTGTGAGTATCTATTAGTATTATTTTTAGTCTTTGATATTCTGGAGCATTACTAATAGTGCATTGCTTCCAGATGCCCAAGCACCATCACCTACCTTACTGTTCACACTCACCCTCCTCAAAGCATTTACTACTCTTGGACGAGATACCGCCATGCTCAGGGGCGTTTTATCTTCACATTTTGAACTATTCAGAGCTCACAGGTGGTTTCTCACTTTCTCAGCCTTGAAATCCACAAGACGTACAGCAGACCTTAATAGTTACACGTAGGTACGCTCTCGCAGCACCGTCGCTTTCCCCACCTGCTAACGCATTACGTAGGTCATGTCGACCTCAGTTGGTGGAAATCCTGATAGAGAACCTTTGAACAGGGATTCTATCGTGCCTAGTTGCTGCAATTGCTTGAGTCTGGCAAGTTGTTCAGGTGTTAAACGGATTGTCGATGCTTCTGAAGAAGGGTGCCGTGTGAGGGTTTATTACACCTTGCGGCTGTGGTGGCGACAAGGCAACGACACGAGGTGGATCTCAAATCTCTGCTCGCTGTACGGTCACCCAGCTCCACTTTGGACCATCGACAGAACTGTCTGGACATCCTCAAGTCTAGGTTTCGGACCCCCTGGCCCCAATTTGCTCCAACCACTGGCTTCGATCATCTCCATCTACCTCTCCCTTACGTAATAGTATCCGGCCCCATCTGCCAGCTAGAGGATGTCCTGTGGGTGTTCTCCTCGCGGCCTGCTGACAATCACCCATGTTTGAACTTCACCCCCGTCGAATCTCCTCCCCGGAACTTCATTCGTTATGCCTTAAGCTCGGCGTCGTTTTGCCATATGACCGGAGGGCATAGAGACGAAGGGAAGTACACCGCCTTCCTCCGCTCTGACAGAAAAGTCTTGCAATGTTGGAGACGGTGCGGCGAGGAGGCTCTCGCTTATGGTACTTCTCTCTTCGTTGTTCTCCCATCCATCTGCTCCGGGATCAATCTCGGCCTTCAACGACACCAGGTCACATTCACCATATCTCCCTCGCTGCCATGAGTACCCGGCCCTGCTCATAGGGACATATTGGACAACGGTCGTTCGTCAAGCGGGTGCACCTGTGACCCGCTTCCATCTCTCTGCGGAACCTCGGCGTTGTTGAGGAAGGGCGGGCCATCATTGGTGCCAGTGGCGACAAGAAGAATCCCGCTCTTGAAGAGACTCACCTACTACTGCGATATCTATTCGAGACTTCTCTGGGGGTACGTCACTTTCCACTACTACCTTCTTCATTTATATTGAGTTTTGCTTCTTGTATAGTATACCTTATTCCTGATCATCCGACGTCGAAGAGTACTAGTTCGGCGACCACCGCACGCCGTCCCTACACAACTCCTTTTCTATATTCAAACAACATCCGTCCTCGCTACCTGTTCCGGGGGGCTCCAGGAAAGAATAGTGGTTTTGTCGTGGCCCGAGTGTTGTACTCCAAGGCTGAGGGCACACTGAGGTTCGGGGGGGAGGCCTCGATCAGGGATGGCCTGTCGGGCACGTACAATAGGAAATGCCGAGTAGAAGGAGATCATAAGGCAAAACTGGGCGACGAGTGGGAAACTTGGAGGAGGATGGGGAGGTAAGGATCCGGGGCGAGTTGGGCTGCCCAAATGTCGCGCACGCCCACCTAGGCTTGTCCTGTTCGAACGGGGCTGCGTTTTTGATTAAAATGCAGGTTGTTCTTTAGGTGGATGAATTAGGAGGTGTCGGCGTTGAGGTTCAAATAACGTCTTTGGGGGCACTTTCCCGCTCCAAATCAGACATTTACACATGCTGTAGAAGGACGTCATGTAAGATACAGATCCGAAGCAACCACTCCTCGTAGAATCGCGAGGGCACAGATACATCAGGGCTCTTATCTCTTAGAGCTCATGTATGTTTCCGGTATTCCGATCATAAATGATAATAAACTTACTTGACGTCAGCAAGCACAGATGCCTGTGCATCTCGTGATAGCTCCCTCACGCTTTGTGCTTCGTCACAACCACCATCCGAAAGGTCAAACGTCAATATCTGGTATGGCTCAGGTCTGCACCAACTGACTTCGTGGATCGTAGGGAGTCTAACCCTTGCATCTTTAGACACTCCCTTCAAAGGTTAAATACCGGATCGCAAACCACTGCTCCCCAAAAACACTCTTCTCCCTCGCGCTGGTTCAAAGAGCATTTCAGCCTGAAGCAGAGAGAGAGTTGTATGCAACTATCGCCGTTACCGCAAGAACGTTCACTAGCGTTTTCGAAACGCTCTCTTCGAACAGCAAAAAGGCAGAGCTCGTTCGTTTCTTGACCTTGGAAGTACGTCGTAACTACGCTTCCGGGAATCGCTTATCCGCACAGGCGCTTGTCTCCTTCCTGCCAACACTCACCTCGCTCACGGACCTGAGGGTGAGGTTCTATCTAGAGAAGGAGATGGCTTGCGGTCAGGAGTTGAGCGACATAATAAGGTAACTTGTCTCCAAATTATCTCTTCTTCCCAATTATGGGGTTATTCTTACTCCACTCTTCTCCATCCCATGTCTAGAGGCTGCCATTTCCGTCTGCATACCCTGTTTTGTAACGAGTGGTTGGACCTGGTACAAATCGTCAAGAAGCAATCAGATCTCAAATTCCTTGGGATCCACGGCGGATTTGGTCGCGGGATACTGCCAATTCTGAAGCAACTTCAATCCGAGTCCGTCCCCATTCCCATAACTTCCTACTTGTATTATGAGTCAACCGTTACCGACTATAACTGCATACAACTTTTCCCAGCATTCCCACCCCCACGAACCGACCAAAGGCCCTATCGGGCGTTGAAGCCCATCATTGACCGTGATTGTGGGTCTCTGATGACGATGGAGCGCAACAAAATAATACAGGCGGAGGTCTTCTATGTGGATGTGGGAGACACGGTCCATGTCGCAGACGTCATCCTGGATATGGCGGACTGTTTTCCGAACGTCTATGCGTTGACGCTACTGGCCCAGCAGCCCTCGAAAGTGGTAAGCCACAGCACCTCTTTACGCGCACTGAGACTTTTATTGATTCACAAAATCTAACATCCAGGACTTGGCGGAAATCAAGCAGATCATATCGCCCATACGAGATCTTGAGGAATTGGAATTCAGAAAATGGTACGATGAGACGAAAGAGGCGACCAGAAGTGATGAACGACACGACATTCATCCAGACAAGAAGCTAGCATGTGCTCAAGAATGGGAAGGTGTGTGTCCGAGCCTACGGAGTGTTGTTTTCTTTAATCGGCCGAGTGTAAAAAAAGAGGGATCAGAATGGATGGTGAATGGCTATTAACGCTTCGTGATTATTATATCACAAAAAATTGTTTCCTTGCTTCACTTCTTACATGTAAACTATCCTCCTATATCTGATTGGTACTCATACTGTAACAGAACGAATTTGACAATGCCCCGCTCCTCCAAATTGCAATCTGAAAGCTGTACGTTATTCGCTGCTGTTTACTTCTCTTTCTTAGTCCATTCGGTGGCTGGCCTCCTTTCTTTAACCCATTCACACCCTTAGGCAAATTCCTCGAAATTTGTCTCTCGCAAGGCCAATCCCATTCACCGAAACGTCCAGGCAAGTTAATAGCCCTTACTCAAGACCTTAACGACCTCACGCTTGCCAGATTTTCCACGACGGCGTGGACCGGTGCGTCATCCGTGGCTTCCCTTGGTGCGGCTAAGAGCATTTGCTGGTGATTGTTCGATATGTTCCTTTTCACAAATACGCCCTGACGTGCCACAAACTCGACATCTAGGCAGGCATACTCGAAAATCAGCATAAGCCGCAAAAGGACTTCACCTCTTGCAGTGTACAGGTATAGCACTGGTCGTTGTGATACCTTCGCTAACTATTCGCTAACACACATTTTGTGGGTTCATGAGTGGAAAGACAGATATCAACGGGGACTTGGTTGGAGATCGTCACGGAGTGTTGTGTTAGACGATTCTGGCTGTGGAGGAGGGAAGAGTGTAAGTTAATTCGAGGAGGGAGGTGGACACACTAATAATCGAGCCCCATGATCATATAATCGACCCCTACGGTGGCGCTGTTGACGCTAGAGTTTTCCAGCCAGCTCGATCACGTTGGTCCCTAGACCAATTGCCATTGACTTACAGCTGCAGAGTTAGTCCTATTCATGCTCTGCTTTGAGTAAGACTCACGACATACCTCTGCCTGCGCGCCCCTGCTCGAACTTGCCATCATCGAAGCGGCCCCCATCTCTCTATCACCCGTCACTCTATCTATCACACCAGTCAGAGCTTAGGTCAATATTTAAATCAAGCTGCAAAGTGATGCGTGCTCAAGTGCGTTGTTGAACCCGTGTTGAGTTGCAACACTGCCTGGCCTCGCTAAATGTTGATTCTGGACTGTGTACACTCCGTCATATTACCTAGGCTCCCCGGGCCCTGGCCTCTGGCTTCTACTTGGGATCTAGCTACAATGCTTGTATCCTACTACTTGCATCGGCTATGGCGACTCAGTCAAGTCAATGGGTCACGGATGCAGTCATTTTATTCTCTTAAGAATTTGGCTGCTTCAAAATCTAGCTTGCTGCGTCGCAGATTCAACAAGAAAGTAGGGAGAAAAAAACGCGTTTGAATAACTAGCAAGTACATCGCTTACTATCCTCGAAAACTCGGCCGAAGTTCCCTTTGGACAAAAATGCAAACGATGACGGAAAAGAGACAACTTGGTTGGGACCACCTCGAGACCCCATCTTATCTAGAAACCACACAGTTGTGAGTCATTTGTAGCCTTGGGAATGAGGGCTCCGAGTCCGCTGACCTCATTCTTCAGATATTGAAGAGGACTTTCTCGCCCTTGTACTGTTTTCCGAGGACAGTGAAGTCCCAACTGAAGACAACGGCAGTGCCGTTCAATTTGAGGCCAACGATGCCTCCGAGAATGGGAGGATATCCTATCTTGAGACTGATGCCTTCTTTGAGGTTTCCGACGATATTAGCCAGGGTCACCGTGCCATCGAACGGGACCTTGAACCGGACACTAACAGAAACGGACCAGTTGCTCGGGTCAAAGTCGAGCACAATCTTAACCGAGTCCGGAAGTCAGTCTAATGGTTGCAAAAGTATAGTATGCTGACCTCGAGTGGGCCAATAGAGATCTTGTATTCCCTGTTGGCCAGGTCCTTCGAGGCGGGGTCAGGCTTGAGCAGTAACCCCTGCTCCCCATCGCCGATATCGAAGTACTCAGGGATCTCCGTGAGGGTCTTGAGCACGGCTGTGATAAAGTCAACTTCCAGAATTCATTGACATATGAAAGCCAATTCACCTCGGACCTCTAGAAGTATTTATATGCACGGTCAGCGATATACACTCTGGGATGACGCTGAATTCCCTACCGTTGGGGTCGTTTATGGTGGCAATGTTGCGGTAAGGGAAAGGAGCTGCGGCGGACATGATGGATATGTTTCTACTGAAAGGTGATCAGGTAGGATTCTTTAGTTGGGTTGCTTGAACTTCATGACCAGGGGCTTTATATGCGTCTGGAGGACCACAAATCTTATCTTTCAATCTGCTGAGTCCGGTGTAGAAAATAAACTGTATTGGTTGACGTTCTTCAGTCTGGTCCAGTTAGTACTCGACAGAACCTAAAGTCATTGGCACTCAACCACATTCAAAACGGAGACAAGGCGGTTGTCGAACGCCGGGTGCAGCCCCTATCAGAGATGCTCAACCACTCAATTCTACTGAGCTTCGATTACACCCGCCCACATGTGTAGGAGGCTGTTGTTGGGGCAAATTTGAACAGGCCTAGCCATATTAAGCTCTTACCAACAACCTTCCAACAACGTATGGGCTGAACTCTGCACGGTGTAAGTACGACGGCAATATCGATACTTACATCGATGACTGCATGCACTACGAGTCTATTGGTTTCGACATATTATGTGTGACGCCATATGCACCTCTGCTCAGGCCGTTAGCTTGGCTAATAACCCTTGAGTACTTAGACCCGGTTCCCTTTCGTCGGAAGGGAGGAACGTGGCGGCACCACTTGCGTAAGTATACGTATATGGGGGCCATCTGATCGTCGGTACCACTTTCTTCAAGTCGAGTCCTCCGTTCATTGGCTCGATAGCAAAATGAAGTTATCGTAAAATTCTTGGTAGAGATGATCCTCGTTGCAAGGATCATCTGTCGCAGTTGTCACTGTAATCCTAGTCGCATCTTGGTTTGCAACCCTAATAGAAGCATACTACACAAGCGAAGAACGTAAGATGGATCCGATGTGGCGCGATGCTTCCGCTCACTTCAATACAGCAGGCACACGGTCAGCAATCATGTTGGGAGTGTAATATATACAAACCAGCATATCCTGTGAAATGATTCCCGTGCCTGGTGAAAAGTCCTCCCCAGTCAATGAACTGAAGCGCCCAGAAACTGGCAACAGAGTTCCTTACGCCACGTAGGAAGGGCCTAAGGATCTGCGCAACTGGTCTGGGATCTCGGGCATTGCCATCGGGAAGCTAACCAAAAACGTCGAGAGACAGCGGCGGTGGAGAAGTCCGTACTACTCCAAATTAGGGACTACGGTGAAATGAAGCACCGGTGTGATATGACGTTAGCCAGGCCCGCACTGATATCTGAAGTGTAGTTAGTTCGGTATTGACAAAATTTAAACGACGGGATTCAGATGCAAGCACTTGTGTGCACTGAAAGCTCCTATCAAAGAAGAGTGCAGAGGCGTTGTGAAGGCTTGGTTCCTAATGTGGAAAAACCCCAGGAGGTGAATAGAAAAGATAGCACGCCTCGTGACAGGACAGCGCCACACGATACACGTCGGGCACTGGCGTCGGCCGTGAGCCCGATACAGCCCTGAATCAATTGGTCGTAAGTATCTAATGGAGCCAAAGAAGTGTCACTGATCATGAGCTCCAATCGTGCTTACTACACCATTCTAGAAGAGCGATAGACGACGTTAGAAAAAAGTTAGACGTGCGGTCACAAACTGAATATACAATCGGCTCAACTCCGAGTCGGTGCTGTACACGATACGAAATGGTTGGGGGGCGTGGGGTGCAAAGTGAATCAGGCAAGTATTCAAACGATCAATGAGTACTTACTACGCAGTGTTCGGAGATGAAGGGCGCGGAACAAGGGGTACAAGTTGAAACCGCTGCTAATTGATCGACGATTAGCGACGGAGCTGCTTCAGACGGCAAGAGGCTACGACAGACAGCCTATGAATTAGTGCATGTCGAGGCTCATTGAAGTGTTAGCGTTCCAGGGTACGTTAGATGTTTCCTTCAACTCTGGAGGCCTAAAGCAAATCTTCGTCTGTTTCATTATCGAATAGCCGTCCTACAAGCAGAAGCACTGCATTTATAACTAGTAAGCGCTGGTGACGTATTAAGTATGGCCAAACGAGGAATTGTTCGAATGGGCGTACCAAGTTGGTTCGTGTTGGAACTCAAGCATACGCATGTGGTACCAATACAATTGGATGACGGTCTTGCGACGGCAGAATCCAGTAGATCTAGACGTAAGATACCACAAGCCAAGGCGATATGAAATCCTCCTGCTCTGCCATGATTGTAACATCATCGTCAAGCCCCCAACACGGTTAGGAGATATTCGCTTTGCCCCTGCAGGCAGTGTCTGCACGTAGGTATGGACGCTCAATAGATTTGAAAAATGTATGCCTCTGTTGGGACTGGACCCGGCGTTCGTCAACATCCTTGCATCATTTTTGAGGATGGTCGAGCGCGACGATTGTAGGTTCTGTCGAGCAAAAATCGGACCAGACTAAAGACCGTTAGTCAAAAAGACCCAATATAATTGCTGTAGCGCACCATAGTCACGAGGACGAACGAAGGTCACAAAGCGTAGCCCTTCAAAGGATATAAAAAGGTCCTACCCAGCCGACCATGAATCTCAAGCAACCCAGCTAACGAATCACACTTGCTCACTCCCGAGTTCAATAAACACCATCTCAATCATGTCCGCATCCGCCGCAGCTAACTACCCATACCGCGATACCCTCACCGTTAGCGATCCCAACGGTAAGTACTTCGATAGCGTCTGAGTGTCTGTGATCGCTGATCATACCTCTTAACATTTTTAGAGGTCCGAGGTGAATTGGTTTTCATATTTCAATGGAGTTCGGGAGTCTGACGTTTTCACAGCCGTGCTCAAGACCCTCACGGAACTCCCTGAGTTCTTCGATGTCGGCAATGGGGAGCAGGGATTTCTGCTCAAGCCCGACCCAGCCGCGAGGGATGCCGCCAACAGAGAGTACAAGATCTCTATTGGCCCACTCGAGGTCAGCATACCCAGTTTCTGCATAGCGCGATCGAACTTACTTGTCATTTAAGATTGTGCTCGACTTCGACACGAGTAACTGGTCTGTTTCCGTTAGCATCCGTTTCAAGGTCCCGTTCGATGGCACTGTCACCCTGGCCAATATCGTTGGAAACCTCAAGGAAGGCGTCAGCGTCAAGATAGGATATCCTCCTATCCTTGGAGGTGTTGTTGGCCTCAGACTGGACGGCAGTGCCGTTGTCTTGTTCTGGGAGTTCACCGTCTTCGGAAAAGAGTACAAGGGCGAGAAAGCCCTTTTCCACATCTGAAGGATGCAGTCAGTCTATTTTAGCCGCTTAAAGAGAGATCGGAGTCACTCATCACTACATGCCTTGCAGATGAATGAATCGTCAAGATGTTTCCAGTCTATGCCAAGCTGTCTGTTTTTCGTCATCGTTTGCACGTTTGTCCGAAGGGAACTTCGGCCGGGTTTTCGAGGATAGTAGGCGATGTCCTTTCTAGTTAGTTATTCAAAGCGCGTCTTTTTATCCCCTAAGTGCACGAAAGGCCTAGCCGACCAGAACATGTCTTCGAGCAACTCGAGCCAAGAGTCGTATTGGCACAGGCATCGATGTGAGTGTGATACTACAGGTTCAAATCAAGGTAGGTCAACATCGCGCTCAAGTTCAGAAGAACTTCTTGCCAGCCAACCACAATAGATTTGAGGATGGTTTGTTCCTTGATATCCTATGTCAGAGCCCTATTCTGGGCAAGGATATACCGGCTGTCCAAAATATGGTGTAGTGGTGAAATTTGGAAATTTTGAACAGGTTGAACTATCTACCTACGTAATCCACCACGCTTCCCCTTATGGTAGTTCCGATGTCCGACTCAACCAGTACTGTACGTCATGTTCGAAATCATCCCGTCTGCGTCCGACCGCACGACGTGCCCATCTAGCCACAAAGGGCGTGTTACACTTCGATACATGCAAGATGCATGAACTATAGAGGGTAAAAGCGAGTATATCAGGTGAGTGTGTCTAGACTTACAATCTAGAAGGACTTAGACGGTTGCACGACTCCGACTGGCAAATTCCAATTTATCCAGCTTGATTACACTTGTCCCAGCCGCCCGCCGAACAACGAGTTGCCACATGGGCACTATTGTAGGTCACTGATACCTTCCTTGCGCCTTGTGTTCCTAAGGGGTTCGTCGGCGTCTTGGATAATGGCTGGTGCAATGTCGGGGCGGGGGCCGATATACAGTTTTGGCTACTGTGCTGTTGGAGGGACGTATCTGCTCAATTGTTACCAGTATGTTGCATGCTATAAGTACAGAAATTCACTTACTTCTTGATCTTTTCCCGCCGAGCGTGCTGTAATCATGACATTGTTTAGTGCATCGGCATCCACGCAATCGAGTCAATTCCCCAATGTATAAGAGCATCGAGACGGCATTTTTTCTCCTGACATCGTGTGCTTACTCTTTCAAGGAGGTCTGACGTTGTTCTCGGCCCCAGGGTTGACATCCCGTGAGCTTCGCCACCGCAACTCCCTCTTCAACCTCAGACTTACTTTTATTCCTTAATTTCCTCTTCTTCCTCATCACTTGCATCGCTCTTGCTGTTCCTATTGCTACATTAGACACAAGATCTTGATAACCATAGGGGTTGACGCTGGCGCTTCACATTAGCGTCGAAAACGGATCAATTCAATATTATTATACATTTCTCAGTGGATTAATTTAATAGAAATACAAGCTACGGCGACCTGAAAGTGCCCATTCTGAACGCTCAGAATGACACGAAATGGGTACCTATTCTCCAGGTCGGGGAGGGGGGCTACCCACCCAGCCGGCTGTGTCGGAGTTCCTTGCACCTCTGCCTCTTGCCCATTATCCCGCGACATCGCAACTGTGGCCGTACCCGCAACGGGGAGGTCTAAGTCAGGTATGGAGAATATACGCGGTTTCTCCACCGCAACAGTTGAGGACGGAAGATAGGGACAAGTTGAAAGGCGACGAGGGCAGGCTGGCGTGCGGACAATAGAGAGCTGGGGTCAGCAAATACCAGGACAATTCGTTGCGCATTAGGAGGGGTCGGTGTACACTTCGCGATAGATATGAAGTTGTATGGGAGGAAAGGCGAGGTCAAGAAGAGTAAAAGGTTGTATATTGGAAGTGATTGAACAAGTCAGAGCTTCGTCTAATTGAACGCCATGTCGGAGAGAAAAATAGGCAATCCTGAATAATAATTGTACCTCCGTTTCGATCCCCTGGTCCTGTCGAGAGGTCTAAGTAATCTAACGACATCCTTTCTCTGGGGCCATTTGTACCAATGCACGAGCGGGGCAGCAGCCAATGGTGATCTTTCAAGGGAGGTCAAGAGTAGATTTGAACTCGGCGTGAAAAAATTGCCTGGCAAGATAAGATCTACTGTAGATAAAATTTCGATAAAATGTGTCCAGCTTTTGGTATTCTATTTGGACGTGGCACTCCAACTCCCCCCTTCGTTCTGCGTATCGGTTCAATGCGTACGTTCAGACGCAGGTATACTTCAAATTTACATCCGCACGCAGTTGGGCTCGGGCTTACCATTTGAATTTTAATTGCTTGTGCGTGATATAGCGCCAACAGTAAGTACTAGTGGCCACCGTGCAATCCGTGCCGCGCAATCTGTACTCATGTACATCTCTACAGCGTCGGAAATATGGCAAAATGCCAGACAGCCAGTAGTAAAGTCATACCCAGCTACTCGGAGACACTGAACGTACAAGACACGCCATATTTCCTCTTACGTGCTTCCATCTGCAAGGGCATCATTTTGAAGGATTGGCCCCGTGCTGTGCTTGTGACATTCAGAAGCCGTACCTCGCCCTCTTTCTTCTCTCGTCGGAGGCGACTCTCCAGCATAGTGAGAAAAGTACCAGAACTGGATGTGGACAGAACGAGGTTTTGAACGCGGGGAAGGAGAGTTCCACGAGCAATTTCGTGCAAGATCTTGTCATGAAATATTACGAAAGGGAACTGAACGGAAGTGGCTCCCACAATGGACACCATAAAGTCTCTCAGGCCTTTAGGCTGGTCAACCCAATTGGCACGGACAAGCGTTTCAAGGACACTGCGGCGATTTTACATCCTGAACCTACAATGAATTGATGTAGGGAATGGAGATCCATGTGGTCCATGTAGTTGATTTTCAGTGAAGTCAAGGCGGGCGTCGAGAGGCACTCAAAGACCCATGCGTCATCGAGGTAGAATAAGTCTAAGGTGTGCATGCGTAACATTAGCAGGTTTCCTATGCCTGCTTGGATCGCGGTCGAAGAAGACACTGCACATCTGAGATCGGTGATGTATGGGCAGCGTGTCAATAATTGGTGAAGGTAGATAGCCTGGACTCGTTGACCACTCCGAAGATGGAGGACGGAGAGGTCGTGCCCTAGGTAAGGAAAATTTGCGAGTATGGATTGACAAGAGCCATCGATTGTCAACGACACAATCGAAGACACTGTGGTAGGACAAATTGGTGCCTCTATGTCTGATTCGAATCACAGGTCAACGTCGGTCAGTGCAGTAGCCTTCTGCAGGACGAGACAAAGAGCTGGAATGATGTTTGCTAGGATCGGGGCCACAACCAACGACGTAAGCTGGCTCCAGGGAATTGGGAGACTCGGGGTGAATATAATCGGAGAACAGGGACCAATATATAGTTTTGTGAGCATAGGCATGCAGTCTGCATGCGTCATAATGTGTGGTGGAACGTATTGTGGCCCCGAAAGGTTGGGGTCGATACACAGCTTCAGATGGGTGAGCTGGTGCCACGGGACATCTAAATTGAGTATAGTATTGAGCCTATCAGAATGCAACGATAACCTCTTCATGTTAAGAATGCCACTGAATAGATCGAGGCAGACATTAGGTAACCTCCAATAACGTATGACATCCAATTTGAGATGGCAAAAGGTGAATCTGTCAAAAGAGCCGGATGGAAGTGACCGAATCTGGTTTCGTAACTGGCCCAGGGCTTCGTCGTCTGACATTGCCCAAAGCAACTCAGGGATGAGGCCTGGGTAGGGGATTATGATCTTCTCAAACATCGGAAGAAAATCTGCAGTATCGACAAAGAGAACTGGGAAGGATGAAGTATGGATGGAAGCGATCCCAAGTCCCTCAGAGCCTGAGTCGAAATCACCGATTGCAACAGCGATTGGCGCCCAGAGCTCGGGCATTGAGCGAGACACGCGGCGCCAGGAAGAACATACATGTCCCAGCATCCATGGAATTTCAGAGACGTCGGGAGGCATCGTGATAGTTTTGCTTTCTCCTCCAGGGATTAGATCAAGGAACACTTCCCGAAGAAGTTCTTCAGGTAGGCGCTTGAGAGGTGCTATAGCGGCGCGCAGCCGAGAGGCCTGCATTTGCAGGTGTATGTGGTCTGCCATTGGCGAAATTTCATGTTCTAGCTGCAGCAAGGATGTTTCAATTTGCATAAGAAGCCCTTCTGCTCGGGCGATCTCCACGTCTGATAGGATGTTGTTATTTCTGAGAGCAGCAGTCGTGGCGAGCCTCTTGATAAAAGCATCGTCCTCGAGACTGCAATGCATCTATTGAGACCGTAAGATCTGATGGTTGAGATTCGAGCGAAGTCTTACCATAGGGTATAGGAGCTCGATTGATGACGATCGCTGATCTGATACTAAGTTGTGGCGTGTGGGAGTGCCAATCACATCCTTGATCCAACCAATGTTTGGTTCCAACCTCAAGTTGTCTGTAATTTATAATTGTAACTTGAATTGGAACCCGTCCATTGAACATTGGTCCGTAAAACTGCCAACGTTCTTCGAACACAAGTTCCATACGAAATGATAGTCTCTCTTAGACAGACACCATCAAGAACGAAATCCCAGCAGACTTTCAGTAATCATGATCGCCGTTAATCTAAGGCAAACGTCAGCCCAGAACTGCGTTCTGCGAGAGAAATACACCGTAACATACGACGTGTGATCTACACCCACGAATCATCGCCCTTGTACGCAAGCTCAACCTTGCCCGATTTATGGGCCACAAGAGCCAGTCCCACCCGCGAGGCGATCCTACGATTGAATGAGGAGTGAAATGGGGCAAAGCAGACATCACAGCGTAGTTGAATTTCCCGTCGGGACTTTCCACGAGCTTCCATGGAATTGCAGCGCGGTCACTGAGTATGATACGGCCCCGGGCGGCCAGCGCCCAGTCGGGAGCGCCAGCAGCCCTATGTATACACCTTTCTTGACCTTCTTAATCTTGTAACTCCCCGGGTCACCATATATCTCATGGAGCTCCCACTTCGACGCCCTCTGTAGTCAGAATCAGGGCGCAGTATGCGGGGGGTGTAATGTACTTGCTTCGAGAGTATGTGTAAAATTGTCTCCGCCGACTGACACTGCAAACAGGTCAAGTTAGTTGGTGTCGCGAGTTATTGGCGATGTAGGTGTGCATACGGGTAGAGTACCCGTCTGAGTCGTCAATCCGGTGGCCGTGCCTATTGCGGGCGTGCTGGAACTCTATGGTGGTATAATGCTATCAGCATCAACACCTCGCTCTGATACTTCTAATTCTGGATTGTTTTGACGGAAACAACTAGGACGTTTATTGGGTGGGCAACGCGAGTAGTAGTCGGTCTCAAAATCGTTTGTGATGCTCTCTGCGAGGCGTTCGTTAGGCAGTTGCCACAGGTCTTACAGAACACCAATATGTGGGCAAACAAAGGAATGAGAAAGGAAACTCCATCTTCTTCCAGGGCCTCGTGAATCCGATGTTCAAAAAGGAATCGAGCCAATGGAATGTTACTCGAGAGGAGATCCTGGAAGTCACTAAGTTTGCAAAATATAGATCGTATGAAGGGCCGGCAAACGCACAATACAGTTTCCTCGGGAAGGACCTTGCCTGCACCAAAACAGGAAGTGCAGGGTGAGGTTTGAATGGGTTCCGAGTCCACATGGTGATGGAGGGCGCTGGCTATGGTTCGAGTCGCAATGCCGAGTATGAAGGAGTAGAAAAGCAGCGAAAGAGTTCAAACAGAACTACGAGAGCTCCATACTTGAATACCAAAAAGTTTATAAGTGTGTAGGTCGGTCCTGGTCGACTCTCACAGCCGAGCTCAACGTTTGCTGCCAAGAACGAACTCTTCGTGCGGATGATAAACTGGTCAGTTGCGACTCCGAAACGCTGCCACGTGTGGGCATAACTCGACTCCCAATTACCCATGGGTCGTGGCACTCTGCGCAAACATCTTTACTCCAATTGAGCAGCCTTCTGGATAGTGATCATGAACAAAGAATATTCGCAGCCACAGCAAGTATTAGTGGGATGTTCGAGATTGCGTCATAGTGAAGACCAAGCTTAGGTTGATCAACGTCGTCACATTGACAAAAAACGACCATTGTTGGGATCAAATTCCGTCCGGATTCCGGTCGTTGGGCTCTGGGTGTGGGCGTCGTGTAGGCTCGCCGTGTAGAGGCCATGATCCAGAAATACAACATTCAAATGTTATAAGTCTCGCATGCCTCGTCTGACTTCACAGGCTGGTATCGGTGCGCTGTTCGGCGCAGCCATTGTTCGCATTACGCTTGAATAAAGCAGTATGAGAATTATTACAGGGTTACGGAAGGACAACGGAAAGAGGCGTGATGAAGGACTGTACTATTCAGGAGCAGAGGCTCACATTATTTAACTTCCTGATATATACAGCTCTGTTTCAGGAGCCATCGGTATCGTAATCAGTCGATTTTCTGCACCGAAACTTGATTTCGACGTGTCGGGAGGGCATGCTCGTTGGCCCCATCCATTCATCAGGGGGTCGGACTCCTTTCTCCATCTTGACATTCTCCATCTTGACATCGAAATTGAGCACCAAGTGAACAAGCATGCACTTGAGTTCGAGCAACACGAGAAAAGCTCAGGGCTGTGTGGAGGGGTGAGAATCAGAATGCCAACAAGGTTTGAACGATGTCTTCAAAGAGCCTGGCGTACCAGATATGTTTCCCACCTCCAAAAGTGAGGAACCCGGGTCCTGCACTTGTCAAGCAGTATTTGGCGTCTTGATCCTCGTTGCTGTCCAGTGGAGTCATCTTCTCGCGCATTTTCACAAATCGAAGCCCGTCAAATATGTTTGGGTCATCGTAGTGGGCAGTGTTAAGATGTGCTGATGTTGATGTGGCTGTAACGATGGTCCCGACCGGTATGTCCGTTCCGTCAACGAGCGTGAAAGGCACCAGTGCCTTATGCGGTAAAGAGACTGCATTTTGATCAGTCAACCTGCCAATCATAGGGATTCAGACTAAATGAGATCGGACATACTCGCCCCCAGTCCATTCGACCGAAGCGACTCTTTGAGAAAGCTGTCGAGAATGACGCATTTCTCGAGATCTTCTAGCGACCATTGCTTGGTTGTCACGTCCAGATGCATCCGATTCTCCTCTCGGAGGATATCCAGGTATTTGGGTTGCGCCGCTAGATTGTAAACTATGTGCGTGAATGACTGTTGCTTGTTTTGTTATATACTCAGCACGATAAAACGGTGCAGCCGTACCACATAAGTCGAATGAATTAACATGAAGTTCAGATTTAGTATGCGAAGCGCGAGCGAGCTAGTCTCTTGCTCGAAGCCCGGGGTAGCTGATTCGAGCACCCAGGTTAACATGTCGTTCTGAGATATTATGATAAAATGTCACTCAAATACGGATACATCGCGACGAACTCACCGGCTTGCCCGCATAGTCCACACCGCCGTCTTCAATTTTCCTCTTCCGATCTTCTATTTCGGGTCCAAGGATCCTGTGCATCATAGCCTGGTGTCCGGAAAGCTTGTTGTACAGTGTCCCAACAAGCCTATATGGACGATCAGGAAAATTTACAACTTGGACATATCAAATCAATAAACGAACGGCTTGAGCACTCGGGGAAAGAGGTTGATTACTCCAGCAGCGGCGATAGCATTGGCGGAGAAGCGAATATTTAATTTGCAGTATTCCTCGTTCCTGCCTTGTGTGCCTCGGCTGGCGGCATTAGAAGCTAATGGGTCCGGACGTACAGAGAGGAAACCCTACGAAGACCCTGTTGCCGATCTGGCAGACAATTTTGGTAAACGGTTCTTGGACGACGATGGGCGTCCATTCTGAAGGTGAATGAGCGGCGCTCGAGAACTTGGTTTTGAGTACGCACCCTGCCGACCGCCGAGTTTGTGCTTGATGTGTGCTTCAAAGGCATGTCCAGCTTCGTCACGTATGGAAGGAAGAAAACGCCTGAGAAAGTTGGTGCGCAGTCAGATGCGTCAACAGGTTGCTTGGTTACTACGCTGGTTTTGCCTCTCGCGTGGCTTCCCAGGAAGATAGAGCATCGTCTCGCCCGTTGCGCAGCGTTTCGAAGAGCCGTTCTCCATTTACGACTACGAACCATCGATCGAGAAGAGGTATTTTGAGAGCTCTGTCCATGTACTGGGTCAATATAGTAAGAATCCCCCGATACACAACAATCATTGTGAGTTGCGAGGCACATACCATTTCGGAGCCTTCTCTGAGGACATCTTCGCCATGCCTCACGAAGCGCAACGCACTGAAATATGACATGATTGCGCCGTCGTATCCAACAGTCGGTAGGCGCCATAGATGTTGGGTACTGACAAAGCTCAAGACTCCTTATCTTGAACGATGTGGCGTTTAACAATCACCGTTTGCAATGTGCTTCCGACGACGCACAATCGCCGGGGGACGTAAGGTGCGCCAAGACGTCAATCCCACCAGTCGAAACTTCTCGAACCAGGGGTGCTACATCGGAAGAAACTGAAAGTTAGGTTCATCAACGTATCGAAACAGGCGCTCATGTTGAGATCCGGAAAAAAGGCCACCGACTACAAATTGTAGAACGCGGCTGCAGTGGCCAGGCGTCCACATTGTGTGCGGCCGATGTTTGACTGTGTAAGAGAAAATCAGGCAACACTAACATCACTTGTGTCTCATTCGTGATAAAAGTCGCAGTCTCAAATAGTAGGTACAGCCTAATATAAGAAAAGTAAGGCCATTGAGGAAAACGAAGTGGAGCAGGAATAACACACTGTAGATGATGAATACAAGACACGCCTCTTTAAGATACGTTTAATCAAAATTGACGCCACAGGTGACGTCTTTCCACTCATCAAGTGCCTTCAAAACCTTGACAGACTTGTCTCTCACATCTCGTTCTGCATCTTCGCCCAGAATAAGGAGTCCAGGCCACGGTCGACCTGCTGCAACACCTTCCCCTCTAACGATGTCAACCACAGCCTCCATGGCCTTACAAGGGTCACCCTTCTCTGTTCCTGGGATGGATTTAAATTTGGACATGCTTGCTTCCCGGAGAGCGTCATTGACAGGGACCGCATTGCTCGTGTTGTACAGCTGGCCATATATCCCTTCGGTACGGAAGGAGCCAGGGGCGATCAGCAGAACACGGATGTTGAATGGAGCGACTTCGACCGCAAGGGTCTCGGTTAACGCTAAAATTGTGGGTGAGCAATTACAAGATAAATTTCCAAATAGAAGGGCAACGCACAATGAACAGCTGCTTTCGACGCTGAGTAGGGGCCTAGTATATCGTTAGTTGGCTTCATAGCTTTCCACGCGTTTAAGAAAGTTCTCACCGATGCCCTGAAATGTCACAAGTTTGAGGATAAGTTGATATACCAGCATAGGATTAGACTCACGGGGATCTCAGTCTTCCACGCAGATCGACTTCCAACAACAAGGATCGCGGCCTCCTTACTGGCACGTAGATGGGGGAGCATTGCCGCCGTTAAGTCTATCACACTAAATACATTGGTGTCAAATTGTCTCCGAAGGTGTGCGGCACTGGGTATAGTTGAGCGAGAGGGTCTGATAACATAGGTCATGAGCTTACCCTCCTTCCTCTAGAAGGCTCGGGAGACCAACACCTGTGCGAAAAAAGATCTAGGCAAGACGTGCATTCACATGGACTTGGACACTCACCGGCGTTGTTAACTAATACATCTATCTGTCCCCAGATGGAAAAGGCTTCACAAGCTTTGGCCTTCAGCACAGCTTCTCCATCTGTGACGTCTAATTGCAAAGTGCGAAGGTTATCACGGAGTAAAGGATCGATGGGCGCGAATAAATCTTGCAGCTTCTCGAGGGACCTCGCCGTGGCAATCACACGGTCGCCGCGTTTAAGCGCTGACTGAGCGATACGTAGGCCAAAACCAGACGAAGTTCCTGGGTAGGTTATTGAATGAATGAAAGAAGTCAAGAAAGGATGTAAAAGTCAGTATGGATTGATCATGTGCCCAAGTGGTTGAACGAGCCATACCTGTGATCAACCAGACTCTGGTAGTGGAAGGCATGTTGGAATATAGGCAAGCAATGTATAATTGATGATTCTTGCAATGCACGCTTTATATAAGTTGCCTGTTGAGCGAATAGTAATTAGTAGCACGCTAATGTCAGAACCTGACCCACCCGGTAGTTCTTTGAGCGGCGGAAATTCTTCTCAATATTTCAGGGGTAAATCTAGGTATGGACTCGTCATTCGGGCTCCATAAATCATACAACCCATCAATCAGAGAGAGAGAGAGGCAAGTGAGTTTGGCAGTGGTGGGAGAAATCACAGAACCAAGTTTTCTTTTTGTTGGTAGTTGACCGGACCTTGATTTGTGACGACATGATAATTGCCGGATTCTACTGTATTGTATGAAACTGACCACTTGTTGAGTAAATAGAGCGGAGGGTCGATCAGTCTTACTCTATCGCACATCAAATTCGCAACTCCTGCTATCCTGCGCCTTCGACGTCAGTTCCTGTCTTGCGGCAGCTCCTCGTTTGCTCTTCCAGGGGTTCCTATATTGTACCAAAATATTTCTTTGAATTCAAATATTTCCTGGAATTTTTCAGAGTTTTCTGGCGAGTAAAAGCCTGCCGCAATGGCGCCGGATATCTCCGACGCACTCACATCCTGACGCTGGCCACTGAATTTGAGAAGGACTTGTGTCCTCAAAGTCACTCGGAAACATATGATTGCAAGATGATACTACCGATTATACTCTAGAGAGCTACAACAACTAAAAGGTTTCTTTCTAGGACTTGTCTTATTAAAACAACTATCATCAGTTGTAATAATGTCTTCCTCATATTCTATGCTTTTCCTTTCTTGACATGAGTTATTTACCATGTTTGAAGGTTACCTTTTGACATTTCGTACTCAAGCGCTCAACTCGAGTTTGCACACCTCGGCAGTTCTTACCTACCGTGGCATTCAGGCTCCGGTATTCGGCCCGCCCCGGCTCTGAACGTGCACAAACTTTGAATGGGCTCGGGTTTGGGGAAAACACATTGTGTAAAATTTTCTAATACACTCGTTGCTACTGCCTTACTGAGATTGTTTGGCTGTGTCCAGCTGTCCGTTTAGAGAAGGGGAAGCACAGAGAAGGACGACGGATGCTTCACCGGGAATTGCCGTCGTTCCCCAATGGGATCGAGTGAGACTGATCGACTATGGACTCAAGTAAATGCGTCTCCATGTACTGAACAGTCTCTAACGCGCTTTTCAAAAGCCTGGATGATCGAACAACAGTAACCGGTAGCCCATGGGGATCCAAGCGTTTGAATACTCAATACGCGACACATCGATGACAATCGGCTCATGCGCCGGGACTGGTCGGTAAACATGGCTGCGGGTTCTTGCTATGTCATTTCTGTACATAACTTTTGTACTCGGCTGATGTCGCGCAATATGAGTACAACCAAACATTCAAGAATAGCAAGTCGAAAAGATCGAAACTCACATAATGACAGCGCTGATCGTTTATAAGCCCTTTCCAAGGTGGTATAATTCACATACATTATATACCGAACCCGATCACCGTCAGCATACGATGAAAATATGTAAATAGAACCCCAATCACCTGGCAGTCAGACCACTGTTCCATTCAGCATTATCAAGCATAGCTGCAAAACTATCAAGATCAATTTGTGTTGCCTGGTGTGGGATGGCGGGGGCTGGCCCCGGGCAGATGTCCCTGCAAATTGGAAGCATGTCATCGTGAATCGCACGCAAGATCTCACCAAGATACATCATAAAATAATCTGGGCATTACACGGTGTTCTAAGGTCAGGGATGACAATCAAAAAGTCAGGCGCCTCAGTGCTCACTCGTTCTGGTCACGTCTTCAGTGCTCTGGAAAAGTTCAGTGCTCTGTGCTTCGAAAGGCTCTACAAACCCGAATTCCGAAATGTACTGGGAGGTATATTCAAATCGGAAGCCAAGATCATTCACTCGACCGCTCACCGTCTTTTTTGTTGGCCACCGCTTCTGAAGCTCGCGCAGGGACAGTTCGGCGTTGCTTGAAGCCACGAATCACACAATGGATCGGGACTCGGGCTGGCCGCCCATCGGCTCGAGTTGAAAAGAACAGCGATATGACATTCGGGCCAAAGGGGGTGAGTGGCGTTATGAACACATGCTGCAAGCCCGTCTGGAGGTACCACGATCCACTGCGTACGGTACACGTCAATAGCAAATAAATCAGCTGACCCTATAACAAACTCTTTCTTGTCTATGATAAGTAAGGCGTTTGGAGTGACGTTACCCAGGAGGTCTTTCTTTTCTGCGGCAGTGAAACAAGGAAGATAAGACGGTGGAAGTGTATCGGTCATGACCTTCGGTCAGTCACCTGTGGTGTACACAGGGTTTGAATAAAACGCCAATACAGAAGGCTGCGTGTCGCTCCACTGCCTCAATGTCTTCGGTGCTGTTTGCTCGCCCAGGCACGCCACTGGACAGACCATTGAGAAGATTTCTATGCCAGAGAGAACGGTTTCTTACATAAAGTCATCGTTCTTGAATGATATCTCACCGGCAATCTTCTTCCTAAAAGCTTGACATAGAAGTTGCCATAAATATTCCTCTTTGGTATGTAAGATGCGTACCATTCATCCCTCCAGCATGACCCTTTACTGTATTGGGGGAGTGAGGCCCAGGTGAACCACAACGGCTTAGTCTGGACACGAACGAACATTATACGCGCACTGATATGACGCGATTGAGGAGTTGACTCCTGACGGCAATGAAGCATCTATGAATAAAGTTGGAACTACTTCTAACGCACTTTAAGGCCACATATCACAAGGATAACCAGCAACTTGGCTGCAATAGACGTGAGGCTCATTGAATGTGTACCTGTATTTTCCAAGCGGTTTTTAGAGGTTGGAATCAGAACAACAAACAACAAGCCAAGTCTTGACTCGACCATTATAAGCCTTGAAGGTAGGCTTGACATAGCCGTAGGGCGTTAACGCTAGTTCTCTACCGAACAATGAGATGTTCCACACTTCACAAAGTCTTCCACCACATTCGGCGCCGTAGACCCGCCATAATACGCTTGAATAGAGAGCGGAGTGTCCCAGTGGGCTAGTCATATGTAAACTGAAGCTGTTTTTGTAATTGATAACTTGGAAACTTACAAAGCGTAACCACCGGCGAGTCGACGCCGGACTTGATGTGGTAATCAATGACTGTTAAGTCATTAATTGATCGATTCGGAGTGCCTAAAAGCTTAAAAACCCACGATTCGGATAACGATCTAAAGTAATATGGTTGACAGGGGAGGCCGCCGTTCCGAAAGGGAAGACCCTGGGCCATGAAAGACTGAGTGTTTAGATGTAAAGATATTGAAGAACATATAGACCGAGAAAGAGCTCACGAAAAGGAATGAGCATCGAAGCCCAGGGCAGCGACTCGGGCAACATCTTCTCTATATAGAAAGTATTGCAGGTCAACGACGTCGCCTGTTAAAAGTTCGTCATCCCTGATTTGTGTAGGTATGAGAGTTTTAAACGAGACAAACTAATCATATTGTTAATCACGCCCACAGGCTGCCGACTATTCCAATCCCACATGGAAGGCCCTTTCCGTCGTTCTTGACTGCGCCTTCAACCTGGTATGATGCAGTTGCTACTCCAAATTAGAACCCTTTGGGAAATGCAAGCTCGGGGAGTAGGCCCTTGGGGGTTGGGGGAAACCGTGGCGGATATAGAGCAGGAGGAGGCGATGGGATAGCAACCAGAAGAACCGGAAGCCGTGTGGTAGTGAATGGTGGCACCTCGACCGGCCCAACCTTGTGAGAAGATAAGGAAAGGAGATATGAAGGAAGTGAAGTCGTACACATGTTTTAAAGCTTTTCAAGCCCAGTAGGAGAGTAATCGGGGTGGGCCGAACCGACTGGCGGGAAGCTCGCGCTTGGAGTTGGTAGTGTGCGTGTAGTGGAAATCCCGGAGGCCAGAGAAGTGGCGGTAACTGAAGATAGCACTACATTTTGAGCAAATGCTGCGCCTGCAAGCGAGGCTACTATGCATCAGGACAGAAATAAGCCTTCCGGGAATATGGTGGTGCGACTTCGAAGGCATTCGCTTGATTGGCTGGATCTTAAGTAGTAATTTCAGGACGAAAGAACAACAGCTATGACCGAAGATATACAATCCTTGACACACACTTTATAAGACCAAGTGCGACGCAATTCTGAGATCAGCGGCGCAGTTTGTAAAGTGCGACACGGTGAGCAGAAGCAAGTCTCCCCAGGCAGAGTAGATCGATGGATTCAAACCTACGCAAGCTACGGATCTCTACGGATATCCTGATCTGACGCAGAAGCACGACACCGTGACATTTCTGAAGGGAAAATTGGGCTGAGTTTGAAATGATGTCACGATGCTCTCAGGCTCTCCCACCATCGTCGTTCCTGCTGAACCCTCCAGTTGCAAAAAATGTTCTATGGAAGGCTCGTTGCGCTTCTGGACACTCCAGAAGGGGTGGGATACAAAAGGTTTGGTCCGAGAGAGAAGGATTCTGATGCATGGTGAGGAGTTGAGTTGAACTCACAGGTGCGTCGTGCGCGCCCTCCATAAAAGCTTGAAAATTGACACACCTTCCTCCCATCCCCCCGATAGGCCCTGCACAAGAGGGAACAGCACTATTTGTCTGAATCTGACCTCAATATAGCTCGCCCGCAGATGTTGGGTGACAAGATGCTCAGATCCAGTTCGAGTGACGACCATTGGTGGGGAGCCTTCGCTCCTGATCATCATATCACTTCTGTAGTAAGTAAAATATAAAATAATACATTTCCTTCCTCACTTGTTGTATATTCCCACACTTGTTGTATATTCCCGTGAGCCTTCAAGTGTGCGTCGTGCAGACGATCGTACTATACGTGTTAAACAAGGCTTGGTCTCTGTATTGAGCCTTTCCAGGGGTCTTAACCTTGTAGTGGCTCACAAATAGGACATACAGAAGTCACTAGAGCTCAGATATCAAATAAAATAGTTCAATGACAGTTAACACGCAGACTGCATGCATGGGTTTGCTTCATCCACAAGGCGTTCAACGAGGGCCCAACATTTTTGAGCGCAGATGAAGGTGCGTCCAGCCATTCCGAATTGGGATGGCTGGCGTTTCCGATCACACAAGTTCTTGGTACTAATGTGGGCGGACTGGATTTCCTACCGTGTTATCTCATCGCACTATCAGAACCTCGGCAGTGCTCAGTTGACTGCAATCGCACTATTGATCGCAGGATCTATTTATATTTATATTGTCATTGCAACCAACAGTAAATTCGTCATTACTTACTGCATCAGGTCATCGGACAAGTGGAGAGTACCGTGACAACAAGTTGGAGGCACACTGATGAAGGAAGTCAGTCACACACGAACCATCGGACGCCATCGCTCAGCGGCCACTGCGTACGATTAGTACCACGCGTTCAACGAGTCCGCCAGTCGCTTGAGGAACTTTTGAGGGTTAACTTGAACAGCTTCAGCGGCCAGCTAGCCTTCCTACTGAGGGAAATGGGTCACCTCTCTGATGGTTATTATAAGTATTGGTGCTTAGCCTCGCCTTCAGGAACTCTGCAGACCAATGGCAAATGTCGACCCTTTGTCTGTACAACCCAGGAGCTACATAGTATGACAATTTCCCATCCACATAGCTATAACCTATATTTCCGGCCCCAAGATCACCTCACGGCCTTTTTTGCTTAGGGAGCAATATTCAAATTGTTCTTGCCGATACAGAGTATGACTTTGACCTCTTTCTACTGCTGGTGCTGCCTTCAGCTTCTGAAGGATGTACTCGACCTCCTTGATCCAAACAAAGAACACGGGGAACATTACCACTCATGAGCTTAGAAGACCAACTGGGCGCCCACACTTACAAACCCAGACGGCATCAATCATCAAGTAACGTGAAGAACACGTCAATCTCCAGCGCCGTATCTGATGCATTCGTTTCTAGCTCGTGAAAGATGGGCTCAGTCTTTTGTCCAAGGTACGAGACTATTCCAGTGCACGGTGTTACTGAAGAAAGCATACATGATTTACATCCATCAAGAAAGATCAAGACAAGCCAGAAACAATTGTATCTCTTAGAACCCCACCTTAGCTTAGCTATATAATGGTTGCCGTCACCGACCTTTTTAAAGAAGCTTCCTATTACCGGGTGAGAGCTGGCCGTTTCCGAGTGCATTGATTTCACGCGAATCTCCTGCCAGCAATCATCAGACCTATTTGCTCCATGAACTCATGCGCAACTACACATCAGCTGACGATTTACTGCGCAAAATTTCTAGCAGCCAAACAAAAGGAAAATTGGCCCTCGTATACAGTCAATCTGTGGGTAATCGAATTATTCTGCATCATTTTTTGTGTTGAGTTATCCTACCTTTGGATGACAGAACTGTCTCAGGCAAGACCGAACCCACACTAAGATCGTTTGAGCTAAGCGGCTGACCCGCACATCCCGACGTGAGCCCTAGACGTCAACGCCAAACATGTCAGATATTCTACTAGTATGGGAATATTTCATTTACGTCCAGACGATGCCTGATCCTCGGTCATACATGGCTGCGGAGCTGTTATCTTCGTTTGTATTGTACGGGGTCGGCACATTACATTCAGGCCCTAGGCTAAGGCACGCATCGACCTCCCCCTCACGGTTCCTGCATCTCACCGACATCCTCGCGGACAACAGACGGTCTTTGCGCGGTACCAAGGCTCGCTTAGTACTTGTACCCGATAAGGTTGCGATACACAATCTTGATCTACACAAATAGTCGGTGTCAAACTTGCACACGGAGGCAGCAATCACCGGCGGTTCTTATGCCATCTTATGCCATCTTATGCCATCTTATGCCATCGGAACAACCGTGGCGTTGCGATCAAGAAACGGCATGTTTCGAAATAGTAGGGATATCGCCGCACACCGGAGAACATATGTGATTCCTTCAGGTATTATCTCGCCCAAGTTATGGTTTTATTCACCGATTTCGTAACCTCCGTCATGGCAGAGATGTTTGGTCACTTAAAGATGCTTACTTCGAAGGTGTTACGCTTTTTTTCTTTTGTGGATTCCAACGTCGTCCATGGCAGTGGCACCCGACGACATCGCGTGAGTTCGCAAACCTCAGTTTGAATGCCGCATTCAAGAAAGCCCGGGAAGATCAGCTCCTCGTTTCCGCTCGTGACCACCCCTCTGCAGCGCCTACGACATGTTCAGTCGGTGATCGGAGATGTCGAGTCTTGTACGATGCCGAAACAAAGGCTACACTTGTGTTGGGCCTTCACATTGAGTAATCCGGTTGTTAATACTAGCGGAGCTTATAGTACTGCTGTAATTCTAAAGGCATAAGGCCCTAAATGGATTATTTAGTTGGGCGATGAGGCTAAAGCACCAGGGGTTTCTCAAAGTTGGTTGCAGAAGTAGGGATGGGGTGCTGTGACATTCCCGTACCCTTGTGTATGGCCTACTCAATCTCGAATCGTTTTAAGGAATCAATGAACGACGTATGATAAAATTTCCCAGGACACCTATATCAAAATCTATCACAGATTCAAGATAGGCAATTTTTTGCTCCGTGAATACAATACCGGGGGACTCGATATTTGCAAGAAGTTGTTCAATCTTACGACCCCCAATAATTGGGAAGATATATGGAGTCTTTTGCAAGACATATGCAAATGCGACTAAACTATCAACTGTCAACTGTCCATCTTGACCTGGAAGGCAGAGGGCCCACCTGCAGTGATGTGATCTGTACCAAACTCCTTGGCGACCTTTTGAAGGGCGGCTGAGATCTTACGTTTCTTTTCTCCAGCCTTCGCATTTCCAATCATCGGCATGTGTGCTTCGTCTGCCTGGCGACGGGCCTCCTCTTCCTCTACAGTTCGGAATTTGCCTGCGGCGAGACATTCCACGGCGCCTGTGCCATTCCTGTTATTGCAAAAAAGTCAAAAATAATCCAACATAAATGCGGACCTTGTGAGCGTGCAACTGGGATGATATCACGCTCGAAGTCCCGGTCCATGACGCTTCACGCGCCTTGGTAGATGACAAAAGGAGACAATGCATGGTCGCATACTGATTGGCTTGAGCCACTATCCAGGCCGGGGCGTCCGATATCCCCTGATGAACATATGCATTGGTAAATTTGAAAAAGATTGACACAATCGCCTTCTTAGGAGATAAAGAACTTTCCCTGATAACACAAACGCATGGAGACCTTGCATAACCTCTTCTATGCTGGTTTTCCAGTCCCACCAATGTACAAACAGCAGATCAATGTAGTCTGTGCGAAATTTCTTAAGAGACGCATTGACAGCGCTACGCATCGGCTCCAGATTGTTGCCTATGTAGTTCACTTTCTGAACAATAGTATCATCTGTTCACTTGAAAGATGCCGTATACCAAAGATAGAGATATTAGCGACTGGACAATGCGGGGAGTTGTTGATCATACTTTCGGCAATGAAGAGTTGATCACGTATGCCTCTTGCCTCTGCCCACTCACCGATGAAGCCGATAAATTTTTCGGAGGTCTCCTCTTGACTGTAGGCTTTGAGTGAGTCTAGAAAAGCCTAGAGACCGCATAAACGTACTAGCCGTTGGCCGTGTGGAGAAAATTCGAACAGCTTGAACTTGAAACTTGAGTTCTTGTCCGTGACCCCTAAGGGCCCATTCTAATTGTCGCCAATGTTTCCCGCGTCCAGTTGCAAAGGTGATACGTGTACCCCGCAGAATCTGACAAGCATCAATAAATTCCAAACTTTGTGGGAGGAATTGGTGCAGGTGCGAGGAAAGAAACCATTATTCGATGCTGAAATGATTGTGTTGGTTTCAAGTTGAGAATATAAAAATACTGGGACCTTTAAACTATCATTTGACCACGCGATTGATAAGTCGCCGAAACTTAGTGAGCGGTGGCCGCAGTGGCTGCTATGGTGTGCCGCCTGTCTCACCGGGTTGCGAAGCATATATATGGTCAACCATATGGCCCATGATTCTATGATTGAAATCCGTACACGAAGCAGTAATATTGAAAATGGAGCTATGGCAGCGTGGGAGGCATGCCAGGCGCTCGAGGTTTTGAAGTGGCATAGCCACATTCACACGCCACTCTGCACGCCACCACCGCTTTCGGAGGCAATTCGGAGGCAATATAGGGCCATTAAACCTTTCGGGGTTTGTCTTGTTACCGTTTTACTTTCTTTGGTAAAGGAAAAGCCTGATTCACGGCTTGATCATAGAGGGAAATAGTGTGGCTGGTCGAGATAATATTGCGCGCAAACATACAGTACAGTGCCCGAAAATTATTCTGGTAGGCTCCAGGTGTATGACTTCCCTGTCTCTTCGCCATGGACTAGTGTCTCTCCGAGAACAAAGGAATCATGAGCACTTACTCTAAAAATTTCAATGATATCATTCTTGGGGATCTAGTGACATCCTCGACCAACCATCCACGTTTTCATTGTTCTAATAGTCACGAACTCCCATTGGGCTCTCACGTCTTGGGGAGTACCGTCCGCTGTCAGTGTGCGAAGAGTGATGGAGCTGTACGGTTCACCAGTGGCGAGCACTCCTAAATGTGAATATTCTCGTTCATGGAAAGCCATAGCTGTGATTGTGGGAACCAGCGGTGAGAATGACGGAGTCGCCGTCAAGTTCAAAATGGCCATTGGTCAAGCATTGATAGTATGGTGGCTTAATTTCAAGCGGGAGCAGGTTGCAATATACCCCTAAATAACTCATTCAGAAGGGCTATCGGCCAGAATGGAACAATAATATATCGGCTTTCGTTGACGGCGTTTGATTCGATGCTACATGGATCTGATATACATACCCTTATTGACATCCCATAGAGCAGCACTTCCATTTCTTGACCCATTGAGCGCTATGGACCAGGTCCGGAAAGCAGTTACGCAAGTCACTTCATCGGTATGTATCCGCATGATATGTGATAAAATAATGCCAGTGGTTGCAGGCTTGAGCTAGGGGTCTTCTCGCTCTGGGGTTCCAGTTTCTTTCTTTACATGTTTTATTAACAGAGGCATAGCAATGAAGGCAAACGTACCTTATCCTGTACGGACCCTCAGTCTCGTCGAGTCGATAGTGGGTAGGGCGAGAACGAGGAATGGACTCTGAGCGGAAGAAGGCGCTTTATTATATATAGGTAAGATAGCAAATGCTTATAAAAGGGCAAAACCCGAGGACCCAGGCATCGAGTTTTTGTCAACTGATATCCATGAGTCCTGCAATACTCAATTCAACAATGGTGCACCGACCGAGTATTCCTACTCACCCCTGTGGATTAACTTCTTGGCGTTCGACGAGGATAAGGTATGCCCACAAGAACGACTCGGTCGATCCTAGAAGCAAAGATTAATGCTACCAGAAGAGAAAGAGAGGCAAAGATAAAGAGCCTCATGCACAATGCACATCGATTCCAGAAGGCAATGAACGAGTTGCAACTTGATCTGTGCCGTCAGTAGTGAGCATGGCAATTAGACCTAAATTAGAACAACGCCTGTAGTGCTATAAGATTGGACGTATTTGCTGGATAACAGAGCTCCCGCCCAGCCGCGCGAGCCACCGAATGTTGAACGGTTGCGAGGGCGGGAGAATGAGATATTAATTAGTGCTGAAAAGACATGCGACACAAGCTCCCGAAATCTCGAGTTACTTCGGCCTGGAGCAATTAATGCCTAAACATGAACACCTCGAGCTTCAGGTTTTGATCATGAGCAGGGGGTTTGTATATCACCCTACACAATCCGTGCTTATCAGGTGTACCAGAGGCACTGCATAAACCTATCACCCATCTGCCGCTGGCTCCGAGCGCCTATTGCACCTCCATCGAGTCGACGTCGTGTTCCCCTGAAGCCCTGATAAGCTGGGCGGCGGTTTTCGAACGAGGCGTTATTCTGCAAGGGAATGGAAGAGGGTATCTAAGCAATACGAATAAGAGCAGGACTTCGCATGGTGCTATGGGCAGTGTAACTCACGAAAGCAGGCCAGACGACATTGCAGGGCTTAGCTGGACCGGACGACCAGTGTCGTCAAGAGGTGGCTCGATTTTGAAGACAGACAGAATTGCCACGACAACACTGTAAATTGTGTTGTCCGCCAAATATCGACCTGGGCAGATACTGGAGAATTTTGACATCCTTCAAACACAGCAAAATTTTAGATGAGAGATAAGTGCTAACCGTCTTCCAAATCCAAATGCAGCTGTATTCGGGTTTCGAATTTCATCGTTTGGTTTCCCGTCTTTTAGGAAACGATCCGGGTTGAATTCTTCGGGGCTTGGGTACATCTCTGGGTCGCGAAGGATTGACCTTACAATGCACCACAAATTTAATCATT
Source organism: Tephrocybe rancida (assembly GCA_018858115.1). Lineage (NCBI taxonomy): Eukaryota > Fungi > Basidiomycota > Agaricomycetes > Agaricales > Lyophyllaceae > Tephrocybe > Tephrocybe rancida. The sequence goes on from JABCKT010006500.1 coordinate 32,152, forward strand.
CGCAAACCGAGCACGAAACAATACACATACCACGAATTCCCAATAACAATCGTTTTCGCCGGAATGAAGTATCCGTTGTATTCGTCATCAGCCATGGAGAAGTGAGCGACAGCAAGAGGCGTCACAGGCTGCCATCGGATAACTTCTTTCACGACAGCATCGATATAAGGCAGCGAGGCTCGATCATTGAAGTCTGGGAGCCGGTCATTGCCAACTACGGCATCAAGCTCGGCCTGCGCCTTCGCCTGCACTTCGGGATACATGGCCATAGCAAGAAGGAAGGCCTGTGACGAGGACGCTGTCTGTCTTTAGATGAGTGGAATTCGACAAGTCAAGGATAGTGGAACTGCGCGTACTGTATCAGATCCACCTGTTCAGTAATTAAAACCTGCTGCACTCCTGATATAAACGTGAAGAGAACTTACCTGCATACGCTGCGTCCATAGACTGCCGCGCTATCGTCTCCTCGTCCGTACGCTCCTCGCCCTCGGGAAGATTTTCGAGCAGGGTAGTGACTATTGAGGGTGACGCCGTGCCAGTATTCTAGTCAGAGGGTGAGCATGGCATGCATAATGTTGGTGTAGCCGAATAGGCACGTACGAATTTTGTTTTCACTGAGAAAAATGGCCGGTCAGTCGTCTCTTTGATTACTGTCCTCCAGTGTGCGGCCTTTCTCTGGAAGCCCGCTCCGGGCATCCATGCTGGGATATATCTCACTAAAAGGTAAGTGCGGTCAGTTCCGAAAGCAATCTGCCAATATGATGCGTACAAATGGGTAGGAGATCAACGAAGAATGCACCAGGAACACCCGCCTGCGCAAGACTGTCCGTCGCTTCCTCCGCGTTTGTGATATATGCATCGTTTCTCTCCGATATGGGAATTCCGTAGGTGATTTTGACTATGATGGCGGCAACTGTGCTTGTTTGAGGGTCAACACCTTTATCTAGTCCACTGCATCATGAATGGCTTACTGTCGAGTATGTTGCAGAAAATCATCTGGGGTGTCCAAAAGCCGGCGAAGCAATGCTCGAGATTCCCGGAGTTGAACCGGCTGATACTTCTGGGTGGCTGTGAAATGGAAATGTTCGTGGAAACACTTCCTATGCCTCCTCCACCACGGGGAGTAAGACATCGTAGCAAAAGAGAAATTCCAGCCCATTCTTTGAAAGTGATCAGACGAGAGGAACCGATGACACAGGTGTTGTGTTAACTCACAAATCCAGCATAGGTAACTGCACGCGATCCGAATAATTCGTCGAATGCTTCTCAAAGATGTCTGTCGCCCGTCTTGCAGAGCCCAAGACGAGGATAGAATTTCCCAAGACATTAACGTAGACCATTTCGCCTGAAGAGGTCGGGGGTTCAGATACGTCCCGTTATGCAAGAAATTAAAAGAAGCGTACCATATTTTTGTATCCACTTGTCAAAGGCGACCCATTGATACTGCGTTGACATATCCAAAAGGTTCCCGATTAAAGGTAGCCGAGGGCCAGGAGGTAATGGTAACTTTTTACCATTGGGGCGGCAAGTTCGCCAGACCAGAAAAGATGCGAGGAGGACCACAGCAAGTTCGCGAGAGGGGAATCCCATTCTGTTGATCTGGATAAGAAGACGTTGAGAACTAACTTTTAAGTGATATACAACGGCTCCGTACCCAATTGTGGCCAATTTGAGAGTAAAGCCAAGTTCGGCTCCATAACTCACTCGAGGCCTCCCTGACACTCAAGCAGGTCACTTGTTGTTACATACAACGCTCCATCTATAGTCTATTGAGGAAGTCGATCCCTCAGAGATAGACAAATGCCCAAGGCAGACAACGAGGCCTGAATTGGTCTAGTCCAGTGTGGCCTTGCTTCTGTAAAGCCGAAAATGCAGCCAAGAATTGCCAGCGTCAGTGAAATGTGAATACGGAGACGCCGTCCAAGGGTTGTCACAGGGAGGTTCCGGGTGCGTGTGTACTTTGGATGAACTTCGCAAGGCAAAAGCGTGAAACGCAAGCTGGTGAGTGACGTATGAATCAAGTAAAAATTCCCTAATTCCAGATTGATCCTCAAATACTCTCCGGCCCGATATCGTCATCAAATGGACATCGTCAACGGTCAATGAGCTCAAAACGAGCGTCAGAGAAGGGAGTCTTTCGAATTTGAAATTCCAATAGACACGATGGCTAGAAAAACAAAAGTAAGGACATTCTTCGACAACAGGGTATAGCCTACTGATCAAAGCTTCGAATTCAAACATCCATAAGAATAAGTAAACTCAAATTCCACCGCCAACCACCTACCATAGCCTGTTCAAGTCCTCGTCCTAGCCCTCGTAGTCCTCATAACCCTCCCCCGCGGTGCCTCCTTGGTGGCCTCCTCATCTTCCTCACCTACATCCCCATCCGCCTCTACCTCCTTCTTCTTCCTCGAAACCCGCATCTTCTGCGTGTTCTCCTTGTCAACCTCAGGTACCTGCACGGCACTCGCAGCAGGCGCGGTCGCAGGCGTCTTCCGAGCCCTCCCAGCAGCGGTGGCAGCGGGGGTCTTCAGCGCCCGAGGTTTGGTGGCGGCAGCGGTGGCAACAGGAGGTGCAGCGAGCCCCTCTTCGGTGGCTTCGCGCTTAATAGTCGCCGCACGCTTCCGCCCCTTTGCTGATGGCTTCTTGTCCGCCGTCTCTACATCTGGTGTTTCGTCATCCACATCGATCGTCTCTGAACCCTGTGCAACGCTAGACTTGGCAATACTCGCTGCAGTACCCGCGCGAGGTGTCCTCGCCTTTCGCACAGGAGCTAGAGCATCTTTCTGCGGCGGCGGTGGGGGTACCACTTTGCGTGCGCCCCGCTTGGCAGGAGCCGGTACCTCTTCTACAGCTTCCACACCCTCTTCTACGGTCGCAGTAGCCTTGCGTCCTCTCTTGGGCACAAAACTTGGCGCCTCCTTAGGCTCGATGGTTCCCTTTCGTCCCCGTCGCACCGGTTCAGGCTCTGGGGCCGGAACGGGTGTCGGGGCTTTGGGCCTACGTTTCGCAGGTGCCACAACCTCCTCCACCTCATCTTGCTCTGGGTGCTGGACGGCGGCTTTCCGACCTCGCGCCTTCGGCACGGGAGGTACGACCTCTTCAGTGTCCTCTTCGGGTGGGGGGCTGGGTTGCACCCTCGTCGTTTGCCTCGCCGGGGTCTTCAGTTTTGGCTTTGACTTCGAGCTAGGTTTCTGCAGAAGGGGTTAGCTGAAGGGAAGACTAGATAACTCATCAAACTCACAGTATTTGCAAGCTCAGGGTCCTCTTCCTCAGATTCCGGCCCAGCTGTCCGCACCGACTTTGACTTCGATCTCGGTTTCTGTGGGGGCGGGTGGGAGTTAGCCACCTCAACTTAAACATAAGCGTAAATTCCGACTTACAGTACGCTCTGGCTCCTCTAGTCCAAGATGCTCCCCTTGGACCTCGTGCTCTGGTGTAGGAGTCTTGGCTCTCGTTGTGCGTCGCGTGGGTGTCTTGACCTTCGAGCCCGATTTTGACTTCGAGCTGGGCTTCTGCAATACGCGATGCTTATTATGATGATGATGCTTGGTATAAACAAGAGACTTACAACGTGCTCGGGCTGTTGCTGTTCGTCGACCTCCATACTCGACGCAGCGTCATCTTCTGCTGTTACAAGAACAGATGGAGGCTGTACAGGAGCTTGTGGCTTCGGCTTCGAGTTCGCTTTGGACCTCGACCTTGGTTTCTATAGAAAATTTAAGATAAGGCACGAAGAGGATAGAATGGAAGAGCTCACGGGCGGAGGTTCGTCTAGTTGAACATCAACTTCAATGTCAGCAGGGGAACCAATAACCATCACAGCGGGCGAGCGAGAGCGTGAGGCTCTACTCATTTTCGCCGCAGGTGGTTTGAGGGTAGGGTCCTGTATAGTCGGTCAGCCACGTCACATCAATGTAGGAGGGAACATAACACACATGGGCAGGGCTGGGGTTCCCCAACGCAATGTCGATGCCGGTACGTTCAGAGCCTCGGACAGGCGAGGCAGGGGTCTCGATAACGTTAGGCGTGATAGGTTGATTTTCGTCCACTTCCATCACCTCCACCTCTGCCGCCCTTATCTCATCCAGCACCCCCGGCCTCAACAACGAGAAGGTTTTATCACCCTCCTTCTCGTCGTCCTCGTTGTCCTCCGCCTCAGCGTGCACCTCCATCACAGCAGAGGCCTTGCTCGGGCTCCTCCTGATAGGTGTTGGAGGGGTCCTCCTCGGCGTCACCGGTGGCAAGGAGGGGGCGAGGCTCCGCCTCCGCTTCATCCCCTCCACTGTCTCTTTCATCCTCTCCAACAAAGCGCGTGTATCTTCCCCTTCTGGGCCACCTCCTTCTCTTGCCTCCTCTTCCTCGATGCCGGCGGTTCCCGTTCTGGCTGGTGTAGTGGGGAATAGAGCTGAGGACGAGGATGAGGATGCTTTAACAGGCGACCAGAGGGGCTTCATGGGCGACATGCCCATGCCGGGGACAAACCCGACCTCGCCAGCGTCACGTAGGGCACTACGACGGCGCTCCTGGATGGCCTAGAGAAGAGAGGGTGGTTGGCATGAGCATTATGCAGCGAGAGGCGGGAGAGGGGGGCAGAATTGATAGGACAAAAGAAGTAAAAAAGAAGGAAGGATAAAATGAGAATGGCGGAAGAAACAATAAAAGTTTGAAAATAAAAAAAATCAGAATATCATTGTGGTTTTGAGATGGATAAAAAGACCGTTCGACTCGACAAAAAAAATGGGACCAATTAAAGTCGAGTCTTCGAGGGATTTAACAAGGACGAAACCACGGAAAAACACAAAGTCAGAATGAAAGACAAGATTCAAGGATTGATTTGAAAATGCGAATGGGAACCGGGAAAGAACGGAGTGCAGCAAGACCGAACAAGGAACATCAAATCTTCGGTAAGGAACAGCTTGAGAACAAGACCATGAGGTAATCAATCCAAGAACGATGAAATAAGGAGAGAGACGAAAGAAAAAGAGGAACCACGAGCTCGAAGAACATAATCATTAGGAAAGGGAGGCGAAAGACAGAATGAAGAAAAAAAATGAAAGGCAAGAACAATAAAACACGACGAACCTTGCGCTCGTCCTCTCCGACTCCAGGGACTGCCTTCTTCCTGGGCGTCGGTCTTGGAGTTACCCCCACTGTAGCCACATTCACCGGCCTGGGTGTACTCGGGGCCAGCCGAGCAGCAGGCGTTGCAGGAGGATTAGGAGCAGGGACGACGATATCCCGGACCTTCCACACCTGCTCCGGGGCTCGCGGCACGCGCTGTGGTGCGCCCCCGCCTAAAGAGAACCGCCCTCCCTGTCCCGCTCCCTGTGGCGGGGCACGGCCGTGGGTGAGCGTAGGGTCCGACGTTGATGCGCCGATCCTGACTTGCGGCTGGGGCGTCATGAATTTGCCGAAAACCGGTGGACGGGCGGGTGTGTGTTGAGGCAGTGGGGCCGGGATGTCCTCCGTTTCCTCTTCTTCCGCAGAAGAGGAGTCCCGCGGCCCGGGTGGGTCAATGGGAGATATTGGCTGCTCAGAATTAGTTGGTTTCGAAGTATGTGGAGGCTGCGGGGACATACATCTTCGTCTTCGTCCTCCTCGGTGTCGTCTTCAGGGGTTTCCTTAGAAGGACTCGAGCTCCGGAATGGCCAGAGCCGCTCGAGGCTCTTGCGCCAGCCCATCTTCTGCTTTTGCTGCGCTCTCTGCTGCTTTCTCCCCTGGCGCTCTTCGTCCGGTTCCTCGTCAGAGGAGCCAGAGGATGTGTCGAACGCGAGCGGGACTTCCATGTCCATCTCTACGTCCATTTCTACGTCCTGTTCCTGCTCCTCCTCTTTGTCGTCCTCGCTTTCGTCGGCGAGCCCCGCAACGGCGCTCAGCACCTCCATCTCCTCCCGTTCCTCCTCCTCCTCGCGCTCCGCCTGCATCACTGCCCGCTGGGCACTCCGAATCAGGACCGCGCGGTGTAGTGTGTTGCGGGATAGCGAGCGCGCCCTCGTTGGTGTTTTCGGTTGTGGCTGCTGCGGTTGGGGTGCATGGAGCTGCAGGGGGCGTGAAGGAATTGGTGCATGCGGGATGGGGGCGGGAGGAAGAACGGCGATGTCCTCGAGGATTACGAGGTCCCGCTCGTCCTCGACGACACGTGGATGATTCCCGTCTACGAGTACTATATCCTCCTCAGGTTCATCGTCCTCTTCGTCCTCGTCCTCCTGTTCTGGTTTTTGGTGCGATAGCGGCTTGGCAGGCGAGTTGTATTGGTACTTGGCAAAAAGGGCCTTCCGCATGGGCGTTTGTAGCTTTCGTTCCCTACGGAGGAAAGTGTTCTTCAGTGGGCTCTGTAACACCCTCAAATTCTCTCGTGGATCCGGGGACGGTCTTGGCGAGAAGACATGTGTGCTCTGAATCAGGGAGAGCCTGGGCATGCGTGTCGCTGTAAATCGTACTTGTTCTTAGCTTCGTAACTGAGATAATATGAAGAAACGCACGAATAGGACTCGCGTACAACGCCGCTCTCATCTCTTTTGGCGGATAACTAAATCTAAATCTCTTTCCGTGAATTTCAAACTCTGAGCCGTTCGTCAAAGGTATCGTAGCCTCTTCTTTCTTCTCAGCTCCAGTTGGATACACAGCACACCCATCAACGAGCACGCCTCCCTCCCCCGCAACACGAAGAAATGCCTTCTTTTCCTCATTAAACACAATACGGCAGTGTACATGCGCAACGTCGGCATAGTATAGCCGCACGCCGCATGTCAGGTCGCGCCCGAATGTTAGACTAGGAGTGTCGATCCCGAAGGCCGTGAGGACATCGCTATCTGAGCTGGTGGAGGACGATGAGGCAGATGATGAGCGGCGCCGTTTGAGCAGCGAAATGGTACCATATCGTCCTATGTGATCTGCATTCGTCGTCTTTGCGGGCGACGGCGTCGACATCATCGTGGTGGTTGAACTTGAAGTGGAGTCAAAACAAAGTGCACAAACAACACGAACACGACGCGGTCACGTGGGCTCTCCCAAATTTAGACGCCACGTCCTACCACTTCCTCTACTACTAGTTCTTATTGTGTTGCCCCGACTTACAGCACACGTTGAAATCTCGGTACCACAGTGCTTTTTCTCCTCCTCTTCTCTCCGAGACTCAGAATATACCCTTCGCTGCTAGGATCAATCTGAACACAACAGCAGCCTGGTGTCTCCACGGAACTAAATTCATAATTATCTTCTGACGCGAAGAGTGTTCCAATAGCTGACGAAAGTGAGTTTGACTGAGGCTGAACATGAGGCCCCCCTCCTGTTTTGTACCCCTCACTACTACCTAGGTGTGGATTATCATTATAAAGATTCATCTGCTGCAATTGATCATCTTGAATTCTTCGCGAAACTGCCGTGTAGTTTTCCTGTGACGACCGTGACAGCCTTCGCGATGCCATTGGAAACATTGCAAAACGATGACTATGCACTAGGTCTTAAGGCTCATGCGTTAGATCTTTCGAGGTGACTTACATAGCAGGCACCCTTCTGCCTCCTCACAGGGCATCCATGTGACCCAACCAACTTCTACGGCCGCCCACCGAGCCCTATCGCGTTGTCCCTGATTTGCAAAAGTGGTTTTACCAAGTAAGTACCTTTGTTTGACACTGCCTAGTTTTAGCATGCGTCCATTATAAATATGGCTTATATAGCCCAGATACCATATATAGGACACTCGACATCCCAACTTGATCAGGCCTGGAATAGGTCCCTGCTCAGAAGACTCCCCATCTGCTGTTTAATTCTTGCAACGGACCGGGGGGTTGTAAAGCTCGATTTCGTCCCACCCTTTTGACAAGTATGCGGTCTGAACCAAGATGGAAGAACAAGGTCACGGCAGGCCTGCGATACATTCCTGATAAACCGAAAGCGAATAGGTCTGGTCATTGCGTAGATTAGTTCCCGTCTTTCTGAATGCTACTATTGACAGAGTAATGGGAGCGACTGGGGCCGGGAAGTGCATGGTAATCAATTTATATATTTATATTGACGGCCAAAGCGGTTCATCAATACCTTCCTCGGCGAACAGGTACCACCCGTTGGCCATGCATGGCCTTAGGTGTCACACAGCGCAGGCTCAGGCTTATACCTACAAGGACTCTCGATTTCCGACAAATCACATTGCCATGGCCGACCCACCAGGTTCGACGATACGAACCTAGGCGGCCAGAAAATTTTGAAGCGCATCAGTGTATTGCTTGTTCAATCGTGAAAGCCAACTTCACGCGATTGCACCAGTTCTGATGGCATTTTACGGCTATGACTCGCGTATGAAAAGGGCCGATGTAATTTCTCTACGATATCGCCACAAAGGGATGGTAGGGCTCAATAGCGAGCAATTTTGAGGTATTCGAGGAGTTGTGTGGCTAAGCGGCGGCACGGAAAGTGATTCTCGTGACTTCTATGTGGAACTAAGTCATGATTCGACAAGAAGAACACGAGCAGTATTTGAAGGACGGGTTTTAGAAGGAGATGCTCACAAACGACTCTAGCGTTCAGCGCGGCAATCTTGATTGAATGAATGCACAGGACATGGTCAACTGCCTATTTTTTGGGACCATTCATCCTCCTGGCAGATCCAGACCTACGAGGAAAATCGGTGCATTCATCGCGAAACCAATGACTTAGAGGTTAATGTCTCGTTCACTAATTAAGCTTCACTTCTTTCTTCATGTAACATTTCTCCCTGCCCTTGAGGCCCGTTCTTGGTGCTCCTCGGTTTTTAGGACCTTCCTGAGCCAATCAACGCGGCAATACACAGGATAACAAACTAGAAGTAGGACCGGCGGTCGCAACAGACCACACACCTTCCCTATTGTAATATAGAACACATCATAATGGTAGAGCATATTGGCCTACGTGTGAACAACGAACGCAACAAAAACATCATTGGCGGAGGAACATGTGGCGCAGAGAGGTGTAACTATTAGGACTGAGATGCTATGCATATGCTCATTGAACTTGAATTAGATCACCGCAATCGTGACACACAGCAAATTACAGACTGCATTTGCGCCGACACCTGATTGCTTAGAAGTGATCATTTATCCAGGGAACCCGGGCGAAGAACATGTATTTGAAGAAGCAAAATTCGAACGAGCTCAATCCAAGCTCAACGCTAAACAAACCTTTTGGGCAATTATGACAAAATTGTTGAGATAAAGTTGGGTCTAGCGACACTAGACACGGCACTGGTGAGAGACCATACTAGACTCGAGATCAAAACAAGTTGATCCCGCGATACTGTTTGAGAACATTTGCAAGGCGGCTATACTGGCCATTGGTGAACCCAATCCTGCAGTTATCGTCGGTATAATCCATCATATTGTCTGCAGCCCACCAGTCAGAAGGGGAACGGCCAGGAACACGAACGGAGACTGCTTACGGATAGGATCTGCACCTGGGCCAGGGCACGAATCTCTAGGTGTGCAGCCAGATCCAGCGCTCGCCTCAGCGGGGGTGTCGTCAACCTGGTCGCCTCCATTGCAGCCGTCCTGGAAGGTGTGGAGGAGCCCGGTCCAGTGCCCGATCTCGTGGACAGTGATCTAGAGGAACGGAAATACATATCAGCGTGCAAGAAGTGCGGGCTAGTGCGGTGTACTAACCTTGCCCGTGTTGTAGCCGGTATTCTTGCCACCTGGGAGGAAGTTGTAGTCCATGATGATACCGTCATACTGGGGTTTCTGTTGGTAGTCCCAAGGGAAGGAGCTCCATCCTGCATAAATCTGTTGAGAATTTTGCCTTGGGTGGTTCATCAACACTCATAATATGATTTGGCATAAGCTCGAGCACAAACCCGACAGTGTAGATGTTGAGGGTTTGAACATTGCCCTGGCGGAATTTCTTGATTTCAACTTCTGCGGCGTTGCCTATAGCGACACCGTGCAATAGGCTGTACGAAATAGGCCTTCGAACAACACCAGCCACTCGGAAATAGAGACCAACATTGTTGAAGAATGAGTTCATGACATTGACTTGCTGGGTGATGACAGAGTCACTGAGCCATATAAGTAATAGACCGTTGTAAGATGGTGTGGCACGTACGGGAAATTGCCGTCGACGGGGTTGTTCTGGTCGTAGAAAACGTTAAAGATGACCTGGAGGGGCATAGCTGGTGAGCATCTGCGGTGCGCGACTGCAGAGAGATGAAATGGGCCTTACCGGGATTGTGTATGTCGCAGCGGTAGCGTCATGCTTCAAAGTGCCATTGACCCGGTTCGCATCGAGATGTCTCTGCGCGGTGGCAACCTCATCCTGGGAAGGGACCGAACCGCAAAATCTAAAGAACGTCGCATCAGTCGTAGCAATCGTTCCACGAGGAGTGGCTCACCCTTGCGTAGTCGGCGTAGCAAACACCGAGGTCGACAGGAGAAGAGCAAGGACAAAGGATTTCAACATTATACGACCCGAAGAACAGTGGGAAGTGCGTTATGAGAACCGTTGGTCTCCGCTCCTGCTTTATACCGGGGAACTAATTGGCACAGGCGAATAATGGCGCATCCGAGTAGCCCAGATGATTTTCATAAAATGGATCAAAAACGAAGACGTACGTACTGTACTTATAAGTGCCAGACAGGCAGACTTTTGTTGACCCTGCCTTATCCGCTTAAAGCACTCTAATGCTTTTGAGATCCGTGCTACATAGCCAAAATAGTCTGGTGATGAATGCACAATGATGTGCGATTAGCTACTGGTCGGAGACGTAAAAGCAAGACCTGCCTGAGTCACAAGGTTGCCCAGCAGTGCTTGAATTCAGGAGACGACAAGGGGGCCGCCGAAGGGCTGCTCAGTAGTGAATTCCTTTATTCGGGAGAAGAGAGACTAGTAGGATCCGAGCAAGAACTCACCCCGGAAATGACAGCATACCTCCTGGGTTCGTTCGTTTCCGAATGAAGCCTTGACAATGAGAAGTAATACACTCGACTTGGTTAGAGCAAGTCTAGTTTTCGCGATATGTGCATGAGGCTCGTCTATTCCGGACTCCCGGTATGCGAGAGAAGATAGAGAAAGGAAGATATTAGACCACCAAATATATTTGATGACCCCAGAAGATTGATGTCGCGTTCATTTGATGCCTATTGAATACACACGTAAACTTAGAGTGAGGGACTGGTGAGGGGAGTTGTTGCATGGTGTTATTGTGGGGGTCAACATTGACACAAGATAGCGCACATGAATATTGACTGCATTTAGTAAAGTTCATCCATGAATTGCAGTAGTACTCTAGGTTCAGGGCGGGCCTTCTGCGGCCCGGAGAGCCGGTCAATCTCGGACAGGTTGCGTAGCGCAAAAGACCTGATATGACTGATGTGAAGGCGGTTTGCACCGAGCCCATAATTGTAGTATCGTTGACTTCATTCGTGTGGCCCCCAAGTGACCCCAGCGCAACGTGCCCAAGGAACCCATCACATCACGGATACTGTCACTGGTGCTACCCTTCGTGTCGAATGTGTGATTCTTCGCAACCTGTACTTTATGCCACTGCTTTTTGCCTTCGACTTGACCACCCATGGCGCCTCACGTAGCGTTGTTGACGCCGGAAATCCTGCACGAGATTTTCGCTCATTTGGTTTTCAAACCATCCGTACCCTGGAACCCTCCCGGTCCTCCAGAAGATCGCCTGGCTCTTGCAAACGCGGCACTATCTTGCAGAAGATTCAAGGAACCTGCTTTGGATGCCCTTTGGTCACGCTTGGAAAATATCACGCACGCCTTTAAGCTTTTACCTGCATTTCGCCGCCTCGGTGGATGTTTTGTAGGTCAAAAGGCTCTCACTCTGAACGGTTACTTATCCTTGTAACCTACAGGTTCTAGACGGAGTTGTAACCCACGAAGACTGGGCACGATTTGATTCGTACGCAAAGCGCGTTCGATGTCTGATTTTCGTCGATCACGGCATCATACACCCATCCGTTTATATCCGTGTTGCCCAACTCAAACCCTCGCCACTGCTACCGAATCTTCAGTCCATCGCGTCCTCACCAGGTGGCTCGGGGATTTTGACAGTCTTATCTCCGACCTTGGTTGATGTCCGCATAATGGCGGACGAGTCAGCCAAGTTCTTCCCCGAGATATGCACATGTCTCCAAGTATTGTCCGTTTCCGCACCGCGTCTCCGCGTGCTTTCTGTCCAAGCCGTGCTCGCCAGAGAGTCGTTATGCATGTTCTCTCGAATGTCCCAGCTCGAAGACCTCTTTTTAATTGGCAAGGGTAACTGGGATCCGAGCTTCTTGACCTCGTTGTCGAGTTTGCAGTATCTTCATACATTGAAATTTGAAATCGACGATTCCGTCGCAACATACACACCCTCCAGGGGTCGTACACCACCCCCGTCATTCTTTTCTTCACTTAGAATTCTCGAAGTCTTCGGGCAACCGTGGCAAACCACTGCTTCATTATCCATCTTCCCAGCGCATCCATTGCGTCATCTAGTCTTGTCGACCCCCCACCAACGCGCTAGCCCAGAGCTAGGAATCTGGGCCTTGGCTGCTCAGGATATCGCCTCCAAGTTTCGATCTCTACAGCACCTTGAGCTGTTGTGCACGGTGTGGGACGGGGCTTTAACGCCACCAGCGCTACCTGACTTTGCCATACTCGAACCCCTCCTCGAGTTAAAAGGCCTAGAGTTAGTGCGCCTCGAATTTCCGTGCCTATTTTTCTCCGACAGTGAATTCGAGAAAACGGCGGCCGCATGGCCCAACCTGCGTAGCCTTCAATTATCAGGCTCATCAGGGATTCCGAACGCCACCATAGCTTCCCTTCAGTCTTTTGCTGTCCACTGTCCAAGTCTGCAAAGCCTTTCCGTCGCGTTTGACGCTCGTAAGGTCCCTGCCCCGGGTGCTGCCAGTGCCGCCGCGCCCGTTTCCTTCAGCAAGTTAGAGAGCTTTGCTGTGCAGGACTCCCCTATCGACACCATACTATCCATTGGACGTCATCTAGATCGATTGTTCCCTAGCCTTCATACTATCGAGGCGTCTGCCCATCAAGACACTTGGGCCGACGTCAAGTCTTTAGTCGATACCTTGCAATTGGCGAGGATGGATCAGCGGGCGCGAGACATGGTGACTCGCCGCGTGTAAAAGACATCTTGATCGTAAATTCAGCCCTACTATGAGTGATGATTTGTCTATCGATTCATAATGCTCACGTAGTGTCAATCTTGAACCTCTCCTCCCGTCCGATTCTTGGGCTTACAGTTTGTTTATACTATCGAAATGCGTCTGTAGCTCCTACTTCAGAGTCATAGTGCTTTCTCAATTGTGCACACTGCTGTACTTAGTGTCAGGTGATGCTTTTGGTGCAGAAGGCCTGAGCACCGTGTGTTGTACGTGGTCAGAAGCACTAATGATGCATTTGACTTTTACCAAGCGCTTCGTGTTCGTATGGAACGAAGGTTCCATCAGCTCATCTGACCTTCGCTCTAGATCGAGCAAGGGTGATCGATGGATCTCCAAGATAATACTAAATCACCTTTCTACTCCTGTCCTCGTGTCAAACACGAGGGGTAAAGTTGAACTATATTATTACAGGCTGCGTCATTACTGCGTTCTCCCTGCCCTCTTATACCATCTACGTAACTTGAAAACTAATATGCAAAAGGATCCGAAAAAGCGAAGTACAAAATGGGCAGATTCCGATAGATACTTGGTCGATTCTCGAGGCACGGATATCGTGATCCCGTTTGTCCTCTCAGGAGCTTTACGATGATGTTTAGTGATGCTTCAATAGGGTAATCGGCCAAAGTGGCGCAGGAAAAAGCTCGGTAATGTTCAACAGATGCTAAAAAGGATGACACTAGTATTGACGTGCAATCAAGTTCATCAATTCAATTTTGGGGTCGTACACTCTGCCCGTTTCCGATAGAATGGATCTTGAAACGAAGAGTCTTGACTACGTCGTTGTCGATAATCGCAGGAATCCCCTCCAACGCATCATCTTTGTCGACACTCCAGGCTTCAATAATTCCTTGGTGGATGATGCCGAGATATTGAGGCGCATCGTACTTTGGTTGGCAAAATCGTCAGTTTTTTTCACAGAACAATGTGCTTCGCAATTGATGAGCAAGTATGCCAGACGAACAAAACTCGCGGGCGTCATCTATCTGCACGAAATTTCACAAGCACGTACACCTGGACCGGCCCTTTGGAAGAACCTAGAACATCTTTCAGGTAAAATTGGTGATGACGGAAGTAATCGTGGGGGAGCCAGAGGTGTGGTATTGGCCACGACAAAATGGAGTGAGGTGCCAAAGGAGGTCGGAGAGCGCCGCGAGCAAAGTCTGAAGGACAACGATTGGGAAGCCATGATCGGACTGGGTTCACAAGTACGCCAATATCACGACACGAACAGCTCTGCATGGGGAGTCGTGGAGCCCATCCTTGACCATGTGGCGAAGGTGCACACTATTGAGGAAGATTTGCAGGAGATCGAGCGAATTATTGCTCGTATCAGAGGGAATCTAAGTTAGTCAAGATTATCGAACTACCAATGTAAGGCCGTTTAAATTTTGTAGAGGGCGATCGTGCATAATTCGGTTGCCGCCTTTTTATAGTACCACTCATCCACCCCAACGTGGCAAAATTACTTCATTATGCTGAACGCGTACAATTGAAACTTACTACAGGAGCTGGGCAGGTCACACCGAATGAACGGGTTGTCCATTAATCACTTGCCGGAAAATCTCAAGAGACGTCGCAGGCTGGAAAGCAGGCTGAACATGACATTTCGTAAGTTGTAGATCGTCCAAGACAACCCTTGTAACTGACCACTTCGTGTCCAGCAGCATAAACCCTCCTAAGAATGAATGTTTACTGAGTGCAAAGCCAAACAGCATTGGAAAATCGACTGACGCGAAAGAAAAGTTGCCGACGTTCTTGATAGCCGCTACAGATTCGCCAGAGATCGTCATGTTAGTGAAGACCGCTCTATTCAAGGCAGCTTTGCCGTTCCAATTCATCGCCAACACGGATGCATGGCCTCCCAGCCAGTTGCAACTGTCAAGAAAGTCAACCTTGGTATGTGCACACCGCAAGCAGACACATGGCTCACTTGATATCGGCATCTCCTGCCTAAGCCGAGCAATTTGCGTCAGTGCGGACATATAATACTGCAAAGTGGCCCTACCCAGATGAGGATCTTGAGGCCAGAATCAGCTAGAGCACCAAGTTGGGGCAACCAAGTTCGCGCGTCCTAGTAGGAAGATCAGTCGATTAGCTTCATCAACGGAAGATACGTCGAGTCTGACATCACCCGTTGTTGAAAAAAGCGCATTGGGCGCGTTGGCACATTCATGGTACGCAACCTCTGCGCCGATCAAGTGTCGGACTGACGCCTGTCCAAGAAAGTCGACGTAATATTCCGGAGGAAACAGTGGTGTGGACCCATTCTGGCGTAGGTCGTCCGAATCACGATCTCCAACAGCGGGTACAAAGACGTTTTCAATCTGTAGCACATCAGCTAGGCATCATTCGGACGCATTGTGATGAGGGCGTACACAAAAATTGTCCGCCTCCATACAAATCTTGTTCGAGGCGGCCGTATCACCAGCAGCGTAACATGCTTCTTCCTGATCCTTGCAACCCCCGCGCTTGTAGTAAGAATCGTTCAGCTTCTTGATGACCTGGTTGGTCTGAAGTTGCCCGTATCCAGGCGCGTTGGTAGCAAAATCGACGTAGGCTTGGTTCTGGATCAAGGGATCGTACCACCCACTGGAACATTCCATTAACACTGCCTAAACTGAACACGAAGTGGATAAAATTCACACACTTGTTGATCATGAGGGCGCTAACCACGATTTCCTCACCCACAAGGGCCCCACTTTGAATCAGCGCATTCTGCTGATCGAAGTAGGTCACAAAGCTAGGTCCATAGTGTCCGCCGTAACTCTCTGTAGTGAAGATAAATCTATCGGAAGCCCTCGATGAGAAAAGATGTCACAATCTATCACAGAGCGACGTACTCTCGGCTTTGATATGCAGCAAATTCGGAACTCTCGAACAAGATCTGGAAGGCTTTCCAGACGAATGGTGCCGCAGATGCTGTGCTGTTCACAGTGTCTTGCCCGTGTGAGAAGCCAGTGCCGATGGGTTGATCGATGTAGATCACTATGGCCAGAGATACGCGTCAAGCCTACTTCGGCACAATTGAAGAAAACGTACTATTACTCAGATTATTCCAGCTAGGTTGGAAGATCAAGTTTGGGTACACATAGGGAGTTATTGGATTCATTCGTACCTATATGGGTTGAGAGTTGTTGTTTTACCATCAGCATTGACAAGGCACGGTCCGTGCTCTGTTTCGAAAGCGATAGTAAGATTACTGCCTTCATCTTTACCCGCTAGAGGTATTTGAAAACGATTCACCTTGGAACAATCCGATCATGGATGAGCATCCCGGGCCACCGTTCAACCTAAGTAGATGCCTATGGTCAGCTGATTTCCGGGTCACATCGACCCCCGAATAACGGCAGATTTTCACCAGAGCGTGAACGGTGCCGTGCCTGGAGACTCCCTTGCCTCAAAGAACCAGAACCACTGTTGAAGATCCATACGGATTTGAAAGAAAACTGAGAGGTAAGTAGTGCTGACCATTGACATATTCGTGCCTACATCTACATATCCTGAGAGCTGGTGCACCCCAGGCGTACTCTCGCAGATACCTGAGTCAGACACGAAGCGCAAGCTCAAGTCCTCGTGAACCCTGGATTTAAAGATAGACGTTCTTGGTTGCCTGTTGGAAAGACTTGCAGCTGTTACGGAAAGAGATAAAACGGGCAGAAGAAGAGGGAGGAGAACCGCGAGACGCAGACACTGGGCGCTATGAGAAAACATGGGAAGGGATTTCAATACGTACCAAGCTTCTCTAGCTTTACCGTTATATATTCAAAGATAACACTGATAAAGAAATTTTCCACTCAAGGGCATCACAGCAGCTGGGAGGGGAGCCACAAGGAGAGCCGCATGTATCGTTGGTGTATATTTATAACTTTGGCTGAGGGTGGGATATATTGGGTCGGAGTGCATGCGGACTGTTTTCTTTTTTGAGAAGGGAAGTCGTAGTATAAGTTGAAGGGAAAGAACAGCGTTAGCACAAGAACAAGCTGAAAATTTCAAAGAAGATGCAACCCGGAGCAACTTTAGATGTCGAATGCAGGAGATTGAAGTATTACATAATTCTTATAACAGGCAACTCTCCTCGGATAATCCTCGGATCAGTGAGTCAACTCCTCCCTACTCCCTTCAACTTGAGCTCATTCAACCTCTACGCTGCTGTCGCTCAACTGCCGCTCCAGGTTTTTGCGGATAATATCCTCGCAGAAAAAGTGAATTTATTTGGTGAAACTATTATTATCAGTTATTACAACCTTCCTCAACTTTCCTGCGCCTTGAATGGAATCTGGGTTCTCCCGATTCGAAGACTCCAGCGATGCAACTAGCTTACCTTCCTATCGAGTATTGACCGCAATCTTATCTCGTCTCAGTCCCCCCACAAACGTTTGGGCTGGCTGCACTTGAACGTCCTTCTCCAGGTGGTATCAGATTGTTGCGCCTTTATTAATTATATGCGGGGAGCCAGTTCTCAACCACTGAACACACCTAGCCAAAAGATATCAAAACGTTCTTTGACACGATGGCGCGACATATTTGCGCTCTTTTCCTGTATGACAATGACCATAGTCATGATGTGTTTCGTCATGTTCTTGCGGAGACTGTAGGTCGTGGCTTCGCCATTTCCCCAAAGCTGTATACACTCGAGTCGGGTGGAGACTATTCCGCATTCATGCTAAGGCTAACGTCGACCCCAAAATCGCTTAGAATCGAAGCAAAGCCACGAGAAATGGAGCTCTCGTATGCGCTTGTGGATCTTGGTCGTTCTCTGGAAAGCCTAGAAATATCAAACTTCGAGCCTTATCCTAAAATTCTTGTGTCATCCTTTCACTTGCCTTACTCCTTCCCCGATCTTTCTTCCCTCACGTTCAACTCCGGTCACCCTCGAATTAGTACCTTACATCGTCTATTCCACCACATCACCTCACATGACAACGCTCTCAGGTCCTTGACCATAGACAATGTCGCATAGGATGAGCAGCAAATTTGAGAAATTTTGTTTACTCTGACATCACTTCGAGTCCACATGCAATACACGTCGCGTGTTTCTGTGGGAAAGTAGTTTCCTTCTGCCCCCATCCTGCCGATATCTTTATCCCAGGAGACCAACACAAGGACATCCTTCGCCATCTTCCTATGTCCATTTGCAACGTGGAAATCAAGCTCGCATATCGCTTTGACGAGTTCGATATCTCGCCTGATGCTATCATTAGCCTTCTCATGAAGAATCTTTACCCTCGGTTGAGGACTATAAAAGTTGATACTGGCGGTCACTTTGAGCCTTTGTCCTACATACCTATATCGACTGCTTGCTTTGACCTTGGCATTGCTGTCGAAACCGATCTGAAGTATCCCTATCGAAACACTGTCACTTGCCTTGCCTTGACTTTACTGTTAAAAGAGATTGATATATATAGGCTATCATCGAACGAAAAGACACAGGGCATTTGCGGATCCAACAGAGTTTTTCACTGGGACTTTATCGATTATCGACGGCTGGTTGCTTTTTCATCGATCGTTCGTCAGCCACTTGCAATTGGCAATTCAGAATCAAGAGATAAGTTACATGCAGCATCTATCTTCATACTCTAAGAGAATTTTCGTCGACGAGGGCCGACGCGGAAGATCCCTTGTCCCCAAGTTGGTCATGACGCATCGGCACTCTGTTGAGGGTGAAATGCTTCCTCCTAGACCAGGTATGGGTGTTAAGAATTTAATTTTAACCATAAACCATGAAAGCCTACCTCGACCATACGAATATCGGTCTATCCTGAGTCAATGCCTCGTGAACCCACCAATGCCTTATAGTATAGTAGGCCGCCAGGATATGCTTTGGGGCATTGATTTATCAGGAAGTTCAAGTTGAGAAATAGTGCACAATGTGTCGGTCGCATCCGTACTTGAACAGTAGAAGGTGGTCTGCCATAAGGTAACGCCGTAAAGCACGATACTTATAATGGCACTGATCAGAAGAGATCCTAGACTGATAGAATTGATGTTCGCGTTAGTGGCTAGACGTGAATTGGTTCCCACTAACTCGAGAGTAATGTGGTCCTTCGAGGATTACATTGGGTGCCACGGCGGAACATTTGCAACCAGTCGGGAGGTGCGGGTGTGCCATTTTTACGATATATATATGTATGGCCAATCAAAGAAGCTAACTAGTTGACGTCAGGACGTTGAAACATGTTGTTCGCAATTTGTTCGTATCGTCGAAAAGGGGAGGATACGAAGCAAATCCTGGGAGTGTTTACATACAGGTAATTTGAATTTTGATCTGAATTGAGCTTGAAGACATCGAGTCTAATAACGACCTGAGTAAAACATGAGGCACTGTTGCCATATAGTTTTATGTATAGGATGCCTGCTGGTCCGAAATTTCGGTTGATACACAGATACACATGTAAGGATCGCACTGGCATTGACAGAACAATGGCACTGAAAGAAGTTTCTTTTGTATGAAGACACTAGAACTGCTAATAGAACCTAGCTAGAACCGATGCACACGCGCTGTTGCGTCTGACATGATAATTTCAGCGACCAAAAGCACGGCGATGATGGAACACCACCGCCTCCGCATTGATAAATGAGATTTGCTCCTTCCTGTAATCATCAGGGATGACCGTCAAATTCGCGCCATTGAGCTGCATAATGACCTCGTGTGAGGGTGTGTACTGGTCCCAGTGCGGTCCTACGATTAGACAGTCTTCAGTAAAGGGTCATCGGAGCCAGGGTGGCAGATAGCACGTACGGGGAACACCGAGACCGTCGTTGGGGTCGAGGCTCGTGGCAAAGGACACCCAGTACTCAATCATGACGCTGCTCAGAGTGAGGGCACTCGGTGTCGGCGTTGTCGGCGCTCCATAGACGAACGTCACCTCCGAACCATGTGATACTGCAAGTCATGGAATAAGACTAATCATTGGGTGGAAACAGAGAACATACCTCCTAGTCCAAATGCCTCCGTCGCAGGCTGTGGCTCCGTGAACAGATACCCAAACGTCTTCACACCCGCCTTGGCTGCAACCTGGTTGAAGTTCCTACGCTGAGCCTGGAAACTCAGGTCGCCCTCTGTGAAAGCCGTTGTCATCGATCAAATCGGGATGGCATAGACGAGGAACACTCACGAAGTGCTGCAGTCTGCTTATAGACGCTGCTGAGTCCGAACGTCTCGTTACCAGTATTAAAGGGAGAGCCGAGGGCGGGAATGTCGGGGTACAGCTTGAGGAGTTTGTCGGCCGTATTATCTAGCGTTTGTATCGACACGATGGGCGGGGAGAAGTTCGCGATAATTGCGTCGCGAACCTGGCCCTCCGTGCTGATCGTACGTGGTGTGAACAGCGTGCCTAAAACGGGACAGCGCTGAGCACGCTCCATTTTATCAGTGTAATCGAACGCAAAATACCCTCATCCAAATTCGTCCCAGTGATAAACGGAATCCTCGCAAACCTCCCCTGGGCGAACAGCCTCGACGGGATGTCGGGGAAGAGTCCCCCAGGCCCATCTAATGTCGGGTCGAATGGGAAAAGCTCCGGCGCCTGCGAGAGCGACGCGAGCACGCCACTGAATATGTCGGTGGAGTTCGCGGACTTAAGACAGTCGAAGGTGTGGCCGGACGTGGCGAGGCGCGCGCAGGAGGGGACGCCTGCGACAAAGTGCTGCCAGTCAATCTCGCGCCGATTGGCGGGGAAGGAGAGCGCGGAGCCGGGGGAGCCGGATTCGAGGATCTGTGGGGTGGTCGGTGAGGTAATGAGAGAAAATAATGAGGTGACGCACAACGCCACGGACGAGATTGGCTAGAGGGGAGTTTAAGAACAGAATCGCCGTCATGATGGCGCCAGCGCTCTCGCCGAACGCTGTTACCTGCAGCAGTGTCAATCTTGTGAGATTTGTAGGGGAACAAGCTATGTCACCTTTGTTTTGTCACCTCCGAATGCTCCAATGTTGGCTTGGACCCACTCAAGAGCAGCAATCTCGTCTCTAAGCGCCAGGTTGAGCGCCTTCCTGTCATCGGCTGCGGTACCCTTTTAGCCCCGTATGAGTACGGAGGTGGCGTGAACAAAACTCACCTTCCTGACCCTGCGGGAATCCCAAAGGCCCCAACCGGTAGTTGAAGTTCACATAGATCAGCGGTGTTCCCTGTCAATCAACTAATTCAGCATGGTGCTTTCTACTGCGGAGTAGAAACTGCTCACGCGGGCAACGCTGTGTGCTACGATTGCGCTCCCATTGTAAATGCTCGACTGTCCGGCGATGAAGCCACCGCCATATCTGCTTTAAGTGTGAGAATGTGCACATCAAAGCAATCAGGGGTGTGCTCACGTCCAAAATAACTATAGGAGCAGTGAGAACAATGACGTCAAGATTGTACACGAGGGTACTCACCACCGGTAATTTTGCACCCGCTTTCGTGCCTGATGGGCGGAAGACGTTGATCGTAAGGCAGTCCTCTGACATTCCGCTGGGATCCCCCTATGACAATGTCGATCTTATGTCACAGGTAACGAATAGGAGCACGATGCATGGGCATACCGGTTGAAAGCATGCTGGACCAAAGTTGGTTGCATTGAAGCGTGTCGGCTTGTCTGACGGAAGGAGTTTGAGCACAGGCGGTTGCAGACGTAGTTTCCCGATAGGAGGCTCCGCGAAAGGGATGGCTGCCGACAACGATAGTCAAAATGTCTGCACAGGGTGACACGAGCTAAGGAACGCACCACCAAAGAAATCCTGCTTAAACCCAGTCACATCCCGCCCTACTAAAGTCGTCCATCCGAGCTTAACTTCCGGTGCGGCCAGAGCCAGAGATATTGAAGCCAGAAACAGCAGCGAGTAGTCTCGCATGATGTTGTGAGTGAGAATGAAGCGTATCTGCGAATGTCCGCTTGCTTTATTTTAATATAAGCCCCCTGTGAAACCCGTGTGATGGTTCCGGCTCCAGGGTCGGTCGAATTCCCCATGTACAGGTCCTGTTACCAGCCGCATCAGCCATGACACAAAAGGCAGTGCGACTGCCGTAGTCAATGTCCACCAGACATCGAGAAGCAGACGTCAACGGTTGATCCAAGTTGGGAACATCGGTCTACGCGTTTGTGAGAGATGAATCAATAATTATAGGGGTGCCCATATTGAAAAGAATACTGTACCGCATGCTATAGAGGATCATGGGGCGCCCGGGGCAGGTACGCGAAGTGGTGGCAGATGAGAAGCTGAAAAAATATCAAACGAGATCAATCAACAAAGTTGAACAAGGAAAGGTACAATCGACTACATAAATTGAATTACCTACATAGTTACAACCTGTACTTGATTTTCCACGGTGAACTGATCGTTCCAATTGGGGACCACGTCAGTATAATAAACTCCTCCTCCTCCTCCTCCAATCGTGACTCACGTCGGATCCAACTTGAACTTATGGTACTGAATTAAGACCTTTCCAGAGCTCTCGTCATCCCAGGGCTGGGCGGTATCCTCACTGAGGCTTGGAAACCACTGGGGGGAAAGAGCTACACACTCGCAATCTGGGCAGACGTATATTTGGTAAAGTATATCCCGAGTTTTGAACTTATTAAGTCGCTAACACAGGTCGACAAATTCGGCAACAAAATCTCAACTGAGGTTGTGGCTGCCAAGGGCCTATTTAAGACGATAGTTCTATTAAGGTCCTTTCTATCTCATCATTCTGTTGGCGCTCGAATCTGCTCTAATCGTCTTACGTGGAACACAGGTGCTATTTAATTGTTGACTGTCAAATACAGTTCCCTTCTATTATCGTCAAGACTGTTGCCAACTTTGATTCTGTATCACTCGCAAGCATCCTAACAGCGCCGTATCGTCAAAAAACTTAGTGTTTCTGAACCAAAGGCCCTCGAACTCCGTCGGGCGCGAGGAATTAAGGTGGACGCCGTCACTGCGGTATCATATTTGATCATATCCGTCTCCTCGTTTGAATCAAAGACTTCTGCGAGCTTTTTGCAGAGAGTAATCATAACTATCTGGTCTGCCTCGCGCCAACTGAGCGCTCACTCTCATCTCATTCGTCCAAATATGGTGACGCGTTATTTGCCTTTGTGTTTGCTCTCGGCCTCGGCTGTTTACTTGCCGTCGAAAACTTGACTCTCACCGAACTACAAACCACTACCGCCATTACACAGCTTTTTCAGTTGATTGGCACAATGACTGCCTCGAAAATCACTGCTTATGCTGTGGAATCTCATATATGCTTAATATGATGCGACTTGGATGTAATGTATCCAAGTTCAGGTTGTTGTGTCCTTGTTCTGTCACAGGTATAAGCGCTTGTCCACATTGAGTCATTCTACCATGGCAGTACTAGTGGCGTGGAGGTCATGTATAAAGGCTCCCTGCCTCCGTTGTTCGGCCAATTGTTCTATCCGTTGATCCCCTACTTTCGAACTGACAAAGGCTAGTTGCCTTATAGCGCTTTCCTCGTCTCCCTTCTTAAAACTCGGGACAGGTCTCGAACAGTCTCGGAAACCTACTCGAACCTATCGACACTCTAGCAGAAGGTGAGCCTTGAGACTATCTGCAACGATGAATGTAACCCGACACATTGCGACCTTAACATCCATTCTGTAGTGACAATGGGCTTCTTCAAACGAGTTTCACGTGTCGTGCGACGAAGCCTACGACTGAACACCAACGCTCACAACCATCCGAACTTATCCTTCCCAGAGCATCGGAGCCACCCCTCGCCTATCATCCATCATCATTTTGTCTTTCACGACAACCCATCCGACATGAATCCTCTCGTCAACCCTAACGCTCAGAACGGCGCACAGCCTTCACATGTATTTGTGCCTCCCGGCGGCGCTTACGCGTCGCATCCGCCACCTACTGAACAACCTCAAGTCGCACCCAGCGAAAATCCACCAACTCGAACGACCTCCCCGTCTGCAACTCTGTCGCGCCTTTCCAATATCTTCGTCGGTGCTGCGACTCGAGCTGGCGACCCTCAAGCTCCGATAGACCTGAGTCTTTCGCATCACGTTGGGCCGCCACCTCCGCAGCGCAACAGATACCGGACAATACCTCTGCCTCCACTTCCTTCTAGTCCAGATGACGCACAAACCTCATACCGTGAAGTCGAGATACTGGACGCCTACCCCTCAAGAATCAACGGTGACCCTTCCGAAGCCACACCAAACCTTTCATCCATTGGGGTATTCGACGCCTCTCCTCAAGTACAAACGGCCTGGCAAGTTCCGCGATATCTACTCTCGACTAGGAACCTCAAGGTCGAAACTCCGATTAGCATTGAGAGATTCTTGACTATCCTCGACTCCTGCGTTGACCTCGAGAGTCTTACGGTCAGCATCGCGGCGTCTGAGCCACCTGAAACCACCGTAATCGCACGCCCAGCAACGGCCGCAAACCTGATCGAACTTTCAATGAAGACTGCCATTGTGCCGAAATCTCTGTTAGATGCTTTCGTGACACCGCGGCTGAGAATACTTCGCCTTGAGTGGGATGCTCAAAGCAGCGGCAATCCGATGCCAATCAGTCCGGATATTGGACTGAGCCTCTTCCTGCACAAATCCTCGTGCTTTCTAAATACACTTTCTCTGGTGGGCATATTCCCAGACGAAGTTCAGTTAATGGAGTGCTTGAAGTTACCGGGATCCGCAAATCTTCGAAATCTGATAGTGCGCGCCAGTAATTCGGGACCATATCCTCCCAGTCCCCTTGGACGGGGCATTTCTGAAACAACACTGAATTCTCTCACCCAACTTGTTGGAGGAGAGTTCTTGTGTCCGAACCTGGCAAGGCTAGAAATTTCTTCTTGCCGTGCTCCAGACGGCCATTTGGCCGCTATGGTACGAAAGCGACATCGGGGGGTGGGGATCGGACTGGGTATCAAACCG
This sequence comes from Tephrocybe rancida, assembly GCA_018858115.1. Taxonomy (NCBI): domain Eukaryota; kingdom Fungi; phylum Basidiomycota; class Agaricomycetes; order Agaricales; family Lyophyllaceae; genus Tephrocybe; species Tephrocybe rancida. Next base: position 57,170 of record JABCKT010006500.1, read on the forward strand.
TTCAATCTGTGTTACTCTTTTGGTGACAGTCAACATCTTCACCCTCTTGACAGATTGGAACTTGCAGCACTAGCCCGCATACAAGAGTTGACGATCGTGGAGAGGCCGCAGTACTGTGTTGCATTCAATTGATACCTGAACCCTATAGAACGAATGCCTATCGAAAGACTCAGAACACTCTCATGAACCATTACGTACTTAGGTGCAACTTAATGGGATACATAATATACGACATGTGAATGAAAATAAACCAACGAAAAACACTAAGTCAGAAGTAGCTATGCTTAATGTCCCAATGACGCCGTATCGTTGGGCACAACGTTGATTTCTCCACTGCATGAGCGCGAGGTTAACGCGACGTATTCGTGATGCGTGATAGTAGTACGGGGATTAATATATTAATATTGAGCCATAAAAGGCTCTGCGGCCCGGTCTTGCGACAGCTACTTACCTTGTTTAGGATGCTGACATCATTTTTGATGGGATCTCAAAATATCCCCATCGGGTTTTGCTCACATCTCCCGTCTTTTTTACGCCGCGCGTCAACCATCTTCCACCCCCCAACCTGAGCCTCGCGCCCCTCTCCCTCCTCGAGACCGCGTAATATGGTCTCATGGGTCGGGCCATCCTTGGGACCGTCATTCGGGCGAATGTACGGGTGACTTCGTTATTATTAGTTACTGGCTGACATTGACAGGGATCTTGGAAGGAGGATGGCTTGGTTCGAACCGAACCGAGGCCGAATAAAAACTTGAAGGCTTTATGTAATGCATTTTGTACGTTTTCAAATGAAAAGGCTGGACCAGGGCTGGACCATTTTCTTTGCCAGGTTGGTTATAAGTTGCTTCGTGTGCATGGATTGTTCAACTTGACACTGCGATGGTGCAACTATTGTGTGGTCCAGAAGATGGGCCGTTCGACTTCCACTCGTCCTGCGTGCGTTCAGCATGGAGTGCCTTACTCCCTTTCATTCTAGTACTCACCCTCATCTTCTTTTCCTTACCCCTCCCCATATCCACACCAGCACTACTCAAGACATACTTAACACTCTCCGAAGCCGAAGCACTTGCACCCTTCCCCGATCCCTCCGAGCCCGAGCCCATAAAATCCAACGCACCTCTGAAGCCCTCTCTCTGGCGGGACATCCTCTTCGTTACTGTCGGCCAACTTGAGGCCCTAACGCACCTTGCACACGCCTCGTACCTCCTCATCACCTCAGCACCCGTGAACGACGCCCTTATCAGCCTTCTCCTCGCATTATCGTGGTTATACACCATTCTCAGACCCGTCATAAGCCCCACGCGGACGGTTCCGTACGACCTCTTCACGGTGTACTCCGCCCTATTCGTCGGTGCGGTCCTCCAGCTCGGGGGCGTGTTTTACGATCACGGCGTATTTAGGGATGAATGGCCCAGTGTGGGTGTGCTCGTGGCGCTGTGGGCTAATGTTGTGGTCACGACGGGTGTATTGGGTGTGGTGCTCGGGATGCCGCTGGCACTCCCCGGGAGGGCCGTGAAGGAAGAGGAGATTGTGAGTTCGATGCATTTTCTGGTGGTTTGAGGGCTCACGTTAACGTCTGTTTTGAGTGTAAAGGGGCTGTCGGTCTCGCCGGAAGATTATACGTCGCTGTTTGGGTGGATCACGTTTTCTTGGGTGTACCCACTTGTTCATAGAGGACGGTATACGACGCTCAACGAGAAGGATGTTTGGGCGCTCAGTCCGACACTACAGTCTCGTTCTATTTTCATCAAATTCGTTACTCTCCCGTGAGTCTCTCTTCGAATTTCGCTGTCGAGAGTGGTTGCAATTTCCCGAACGGGAATAAACTTGGACTTCACTTCATTTTTGAACTTTCCATGGGATCGTTTATAAAATAAAGATGGTTCGTTTCCACCTCGCCCTCCCGAATCCTTTCGTCGTGAAGGTTATTACTTTATTCATCGAACTGACATCAATTCATAATCTTACAGGCAAACCACCCTTCTCCGCAAACTATTCACAGCAAACTCACTCGATCTGTTCCTCGACTTTTCTCTCACCCTCGTTAGTGCTCTGTTCAACTATATTGGACCGTTCTTCCTCAAGTACGTGTCTATATCTCTTTACTTGGTTCAACTGCGTTCCTTCCTTTTTTGTCTTATCTTTCGCGGTCTTCGTATGACCCAAATTAACTGGCTTTCTGCCTCAATTTTGACTTCTGAGAGTGACTTCGCGGCCTTGTGTTATGAGTAACTCTTGGGAGATATTCTTTGATAGTGGGACATTGCTCGTGCCCTCTTCTCTCTTCAACATTCATAACCCACTCCCACTCCCTGCCCCTCTCTTATCCCCTTCCGCCTCATTTCCCCCCAACACTAACCCCCCCCCCCTCAGACGCATCCTCGACGCCATCGACCTGACAACCCCAACCCCCGAGTCCCGTACCCAAGCTTACATCTACGCCGTCCTCGCCTTCATCTGCTCCCTCTGCAAAGCCCAAGCAAACGTCCAACACCTTTGGTTTGGGCGTCGCGCAGGGACGCGCATACGCTCGGAGTTGATGGCAAGCATATATGATAAGGCGCTTAAGAGGAAGGATTTTTCAGGGATTGTTCGGACGGATAAGAAGGCTGGGACCGAGGACAAGGACGAGGAGGAGGAGGGGAGAAGCAAGAGCAAGAACAAGAGCAAGAAAGACGAACAGCAGAGCGACGAAGCCAAAGCCGGCGCGGACATCGGCAAGATTGTTAACCTTATGGCTGGAGACGCAGATAAGGTTTCCAGGACCGTCTCTGCATCGTACGTCATCTACGGCGCGCCTTTCGAGATTCTCCTCGCCTCGATATTCCTGTACAACCTCCTCGGCCTCGCAGCGTTCGCGGGTTTCTTTGTCCTGCTCCTTTGTTGGCCGCTGAACTCATATATTGCGAGGGGGAGTATAAGGATACAGAAGGGCTTGTTGGGCGCTAGGGATCGCAGAATGGGGGTGCTCAGCGAGATGATGAGTGCGGTCAAGTTTATCAAATTCTTTGCGTGGGAGGGGAAGTGGGTGGAGAGGGTTATGGAAATGAGGGAGGAGGAGATGAGGTGGATGGTTAAGGGTATGTCGGGCGTTTCTGTTGATTGTTGTATTTGTGCTGACGAGACGATGACAATAGCGCGAGTGAACTCGGTGGCGTTCTCGCTGCTGTGGACGTCGGCACCGATATTGATTTCGATTATCTCGTTCTTTGTGTACACGATGCAGGGCAATGAGTTAACAATCTCTACTGCGTTCACGGTGAGGCATTTACCCCTTTTTTCTTTTGAAGTGCTTCATATACTCATTCGATGTCTTAGGCAATCGCGTTATTCAACATGGTCCGCGCACCACTGAACGTCATCCCGACCTGGATCGTCCGGATCCTCCAGGTACCGTGTCTTGTCCCTTTCCCTTCCCTTTCTCCTTTACTGACATACATATCCTTGTAACCGCAGACGGGCGTCGCACTCAACCGTATCGCGGTGTACCTCGGCGAAGACGAAGTCAGCGAGCAGGTCTCATCACTCAAGAAGGATGCGTCTCAACCGACTACTGGGGCTCCCTCTGTGGACAATGCCGATGAGGAGGAAGGCCTAGGAATTGAGAACGGGTCATTTAAGTGGAATGAGGTTGAGGTTCCCAAAGCCGACTCAGAGAACGCCAACAAGGGTAAAAACAAGGACGGAAAGACGAGTCCTGCGGCGACCATTGTGGAAGGCGAGGGCAAGACGCAGGTTCTGCTTGAGGAAGGCATGAGCGACGCTCCGCTTCCTGAGGTGGATATGGACCATCGCTTCGAGCTGCGGGATATCAACGTTCGGTTCCCCGAGGGCGAATTGACTGTGATCACAGGCCCTACGGCTTCAGGAAAGACAACCCTGCTCGTACGTCCTCCGCCCTTCCCCTAAGACTCAAATTTTGACCCTGACGTATGTACATAGATGGCCCTCCTAGGCGAAATGACCCTCCTCCCAAGCACGCCCCCAGGCAAACTCATCATGTCCAAATCGCCCTCCAAACTCGATTCCCACTCCCATGGCCACCCTCATCCCCATTCCTACTCCCTCTCCTACGCCGCCCAGGCCCCCTGGCTGCGCCACCAGTCCATCCGGGACAACATCCTCTTTGGGGCTCCATTTGATTCCGCGCGGTACGGTGCCGTCTTGGATGCCTGTGCGCTAAAAACGGACCTACATATACTGGAGGATGGGGATTTGACGGAAATCGGGACGAGGGGTGTCAGTTTGAGTGGGGGACAGAAGGCTAGGGTGGCCCTGGCGAGGGCGGTGTATAGCCGTGCTAGGTATGTACTTTTGGATGATCCGCTTAGTGCGGTGGATTATGGGACTGCGGGATGGATTGTGGAGAATTTGTTGAAGGGGGAGTTGCTTGAAGGGAGGACTGTGGTTCGTTTCCTTTCTTTCTCTCTGCCTACCGCGACGTTCTTTGGGTGCTGAGGGAGTTGATGATGTGTAGATTCTGGTAACGCACCACGTGGACCTGGTGTTGCCAGCGGCGCACTACTTCGTTCGCATGTTGGATGGGCGGATCGATACACAGGGCACCATCAAAGACCTGCGTACGCAGGGCGAGCTCGAGGAGCTTACGCACGACTCGGCAGTTACGGTAGCCGAGGCTGAGGTGCAGCAGGAGGCGCTCGTTCCTACTTCTAGTGACAGCGAAAATACGGATAGGGACGAGGAAGAAGCAAAGAAGGCGAAAGCTGGGAAGAAACCGAGGAAGTTGGTAAAGGATGAGCATCGCGAGGTTGGAAATGTTAAGTGGGCGATTTATAAGAGCTACTTAAAGGCTTCGTACGTGCCGTTTTCGCTGGCCTGGTTAAAGCATGCCAAAGCTGATTATGCATTTGCTTGGGATAGGTCGTATTGGATATGGGGGTTCCTTGCGTTCTTGGTGCTTGTTGCGCAGGTGTTAGGCGCGTCGGAGAAGGTCTGGATCATGGTGTGTCATTGTCCTCCCCTTTTCTTTGTTACATCAAGCTCATGACGACTTAGATTTGGGGTGAGGCTTATAAAGAGGGCGGGTCTGCTACCTCCCTCTACCCCTTCACCTCCTTCGCGGCAAAAGACCATTCAGAGCCTCTAATCGACAGCTATCACGCACCCCACCACTACATCCTCCCCAGCTTCAGCTCCATATTCATCACAGACAAGGGTCGCTTCGGTATCAACTGGCCACGCGCGATACAGCACCCACTCTTTTATGTTGGGATATACGCAGCGATCGGATTGGCTTATGTGTTCCTTGGTGTGATGTCGATGTTTGCGCAGTATACGGGTGCGCTGAGGGCTTCGCGGATTTTGTTTAAACAGGTGCTTGTGACGGTCGTGAGGGCGACTTTTAGGTTCCATGATACCACCCCGCAAGGTGAGTGGGCCTGGTGCTCGTACTTGTTGATTGCGAGCTGACTTTGGGCTTTGTAGGACGCATGCTAAATAGGTTTGGAAAGGTAAATAAATATCGTGCTTTTGCAGAGGGGGGTCTGGCTGATACATAATGATAGGATATTGAAACCATCGATTCCTCCCTTGCAGGTTCGCTCCAGGCTGTCAACACTTCCCTTGCGAACCTCTTCACCTCAATCGTTCTTGTCGCGTAAGTTCTTCCTTTCTTGACCATTTCATGTCGGGCAACTCAAATCTGGTTCAGATTCATATTCCCCTGGTTCCTCATTCCTGCCATATTCATCGGCCTCGCACATCGTGAGCTTGCAGTCGGGTATCTCAACACTGGACGCGACCTGCGCCGCATGGAATCGAATACCAGGTCTCCAATCTTTTCGGACTTCGGCGAACTTCTGGAGGGTATAGTCACTGTACGCGCGTTCTCGGCGGAGAGGAGGTTCTTGGATAATTTACATACGAAGATCGATACAACAACCCAAGTCAGAGAGTTCAGTATCCCTTTTTTCCCGCATGGACTTACGTTGTGTTTGGTAGATGTGGTATTCCTTCTGGATGACCAACCGCTGGCTCTTGCTGAACTTCGATGCCCTTGGTGCCCTCGCCGTGCTTATCACCACCTTATTCTCGATCGCGACGTTGGCGAATGGCGCGGGGTTGGCCGGTATCTGTATTACGAGTGCGTTGTCCTTTACGACGTCTGGTGAGGACATTTGTTTCACTACTTGATTTCTTGCAGCTTACCATGTCTTATCAAAGTGTATTGGCTCTGTCGTTTTTGGACTGGTGTGTCCCCTCTTTGATGATGGTTTGACCGCATGCGCTGATCTTCTCATCTCAGAATTAGAATTGGATCTGAAGTATGTTCTTCCTTATTTGGCTCATTCAATCGTTGACAAGATTCCAGTTCCGTCGAGCGAGTTGTTGAATAGTAAGTCCAACGTATATCGCACTCGAGCAATCATCTCTAATGTTGTTCAGTCTTGATCTTCCTCAAGAGCCTCCTGCAATCCTTGAATTGAACAGAGCCCCTGCGTACTGGCCATCCAGCTCTAATAACGACTCACTTGTTGTCGTGGAGGATCTGGAAATCAAATATGCACCTGATCTTCCCGCTGTGCTTCAGGATGTTTCGTTCACCTTGAAAGCAGGCGAACACGTGGGCCTACTGGGACGCACAGGCTCGTCTTTTTGTTCTTGTGACTTGGAGTAAAACTATTGATCACATTTCATGATAACAGGCAGCGGAAAGTCGACGTTGGCCATGAGCATCCTTCGATTTGTATGCTAATTCATAAGACTGTTGGAACTTTATCTCAGATGCCCTTCGTTAGGTGGATCCGACGAGTGGTCGTATTCTGATTGACGGGATCGATATCTCGACCATCGGTATCCATGACTTGAGGTCCAGAGTGGTGAGTGTGTCCCGTCTCAGCCGCGACTATGTTGCTAACGCGGTCTCCAGACCTTCATCCCTCAAGTGAGTCTACTATTAAACGAACTCTGTGACCTTCTGATTATTCTCGAAGGACGCAACACTGTTCTCCGGTACTCTTAGAGAAAACCTGGACCCTTTCAATGAGCATACCGATGTCGAGTGCTTAGACGTGCTCCAACGTTGCCACATGATTAATAGCCCTTCGGTCTCACCTTCAGCCTCACATGCGGCCTCCTCGACCGGCTCCAGTACTGCGTCCATTCATAGCGTGGAGCGCGAGGATACAGCAGAATCCATTTCAACTAATGCAACTAGTGTAGAGACCAAGACGACTGTCTCACTTGAGACGCAGGTTTCAGCAGGTGGAACCAACTTCTCCCAGGGCCAAAGACAACTCATCGCTATGGCTCGAGCGCTACTCCGCCGAAGTTCCATCATCGTGCTAGACGAAGCCACCAGCAGCATCGATCTTGCTACTGATGCGAAGATACAGACAACTATTCGGGAAGAGTTCGATTCTTCGTTGCTCTTGACTGGTACGCCCATCTTCTATTGTTCTGCAAAACATTCGCATTGGAATTTACTTTCTTCTAGTTGCTCATCGTCTTCGCACTGTTATTGATTACGACCGTCTTGTTGTCCTCGACCAGGGACGGGTGCGTGTTGCTCATTTAGAGTTTCACTTTGACCTTACATGTCTGGCCTAGATCGCGGAATTTGATACTCCATGGAAGTTAATCCAGAAAGAAGGTGGGATCTTCAGGACCATGTGTCTGAAGAGCGGATCGTTTGGGGACCTCGAGCATGCAGCCAAGAGTAAAGCCGAGCGCGATAACAAGCTGTGAAAGGACTTTCGATCTTGGACAAAAGCGCGCATAATCTATTAGAGGATTTCATATAAATATAATTCCATTTTTTGTTGATTCTACTTGCTTCCAATTGTTTACTTGCTTGGAGCGGAGAGCAGCGGTTTAGAAAATCGCCAGCTCTAGTCTTGAGCCAGAGCCAAGCACAATGGAATCGTGTTACGTGAAATAGATCTCAAAGCTGCCCATGAGTCTAATTGACCGTAACGTCGACCGATATACCTTACCTGCTCTCTACTTATAGGCTCCTAGTAGTCCACTTTTTATCTCGTGGTTACATTACTTATCCATCCGTCCGCACAGCGAAAACGATTTGTAGAAGCTCATTTCGAATCTTGAGCGAGCACTGGCTTCTCCCACCGTATCTCTTGCGCTCACCCACTCCGACCTGAGTCAGGCCCAGGTCTTATATCTACCTAACCGATGCACCCAGAGGCTCCCGTGCTTCCACGGAGCCCCACAGCACCGTAGTGGGCTTTCTGGAGCCGGACAAGATCGATAGCATTGATGACGACGCACATTAGTAGAGAAGCGTAATGATGATCAAGTAGCACCGCGGCCATGCAGCAATGTCGATCCAGAAGATCCTAATACTAAAAACAGATGCAATGTCGGAGCGCCTGCTGATTGTGGCTTCGTTATGGCTTCGTTATGTAGAATGCATGGTATAAACGTATACCAATCTGCAATATATATTAGCCCCATCCCATTTTAACCTGGGACGACGAGGAGTCGGATTTGCTTTCCAATGTGACTTGATGAACTGCCGTACGACGGTGAACTTCTGCGACAGCAAGCTTTCCACTGCCATGCTATCGCCAAGTAAGTAATGCGCCCTATGATCTCGTCGCTCACCCATGACCGTTGCATTTAAGTTGCATTGACCGATTTGACCTGTTCGAAGATAGTTGAAAGGGGAGAGACTGTAATGGACTTAATTCTCACTTTTATGCCCAGATTTCTGTAATCGGAAACCCACTCACTACTGGAAATAACGTTTATCTCATGCCTGTCGTGGTACAATAATTAGTACAATCCTCAGTGGTCGCAACTTGACAAAAACGGCAATAGCCGGCGCTTCGACAACCCTGAATTTCAATCACAGCTTTCTCACCTTTTTTGACCTTTACCACCTCGGCGCTTTACTTATACATTCTTTAGCTGCTCTCTAGCACTTATAAGTACTGGCAGCTTATACCCTCGATATCCCCGTTCATGCCCTCTCGCTCCGACCTAGATGCATCGTTCGTTCTCGTAGACGACAGCAAATCAAATATCGTGCCTGAGGTCAATTTGGTCACTTACTATTCATCTCAAGATTGCCTTTTGACACGTCCATCGTTCATCATTAGGTTCATGCCTCATTAAAAGCTTCATATGGCCCAGGTTCGGTCGCGGACACATACGCGCATGACTGGTCTGTGCGAGGAACAGGCGCGCCGCTGCGGATACAAGGACGTCACTTTGTCGACGCGTTTGGTCGGGTTTGTGGGTTGCGTGGAGTGAACTTGGCAGGGAGCACCAAGGCGTACGTGGATTTCAACCCTTATTGAATCCTGAAGCTGATGTTTTCGATCTTATAGCCCAGCTAACGATAACCACGACGCCTTCCCTGCTGACGCTGAGTCGGTCACCTTTGTTGGGCGACCGTTTCCATTAGAGGAGGCACCAGAGCACTTTGCACGTCTTCGCCGATGGGGGCTCACCTTTAGTGCGTGAAGTCATCTCAGGGAGTTGCCCTGGCTGACCTTTATCCAAAGTTCGTTTCTTGGTGACATGGGAAGCCATCGAACACGCCGGGCCGTCAGTTCCACTGTATTTTTGTATGAGATAAAATTCTGACTTGATTCTATAGCGGCATCTACGACCTCGAGTATCTCTCCTACGTTCGCAAGCTGCTCTCGATGCTCCCAGAGTACGGCCTCACCGCATTCGTGTCGATCCATCAAGACGTCTGGTCACGCTATTCTGGTGGATCCGGCGCCCCGGCATGGACACTCGAACTCGCGGGATTCGACCTTAACGCGCTGGAAGAGACGGGTGCGGCGTGGTTACTTGGTATGAAGGGTGGTGGCCACGAGGAGGAAGAGAGGGGCGTCTGGCCGACTGGGTATACCAAGCTGGCCGCGGCAACGATGTCGTGAGTGTCCTCCACATATCTATGATGACCTAGTTGATGTATGATGGTGTAGGACGCTGTTTTGGGCAGGAGACACGTTTGCACCGAAGGTGAAGGTGAAGGACCAGAACGGGGAACTTGTACCTATACAACAGTTCTTGCAGAATGCATATTTGGCAATGTCAGAACTTCTAGTGCGGACTGTTGGGGACTTGAAAGGTGTACTAGGTTTCGAGGTACGGCTACCAACCTTTCCCTGTGCTATCACTGAAGGATCCTTCCTCATAGATGTTGAATGAACCAAATAGAGGATACGTAGAGCTGCAATCATTCCATTCATTTAACTACAACACAGATCTCCACCTTTCTTACTGTCGTACGTCTCACCTCCACCTATCCCATTCCACCCTCTAACCCACTTCCACCATCACAGCCACCGCCTTTGAATCCTTCCAGCTCGGCGCAGGACACCCCACATCCGTCGGGGTCTGGACCCGCTCCTTCCCCATGCCTACTCGACGCACCTCTTCCGCCGTGCTCAACCCTCACGGGAAATCCGTGTGGCACCCCAACGGTCCTTCCCGTGGACAGTGCATCTGGGAGATGCACGATGTATGGGGGTGGGACAAGAATCACAATGAGGGCGTGGTGCTGAGGGAAAATTATTTTATCAATAGTCCTGCTACAGGAAAGAAGGTGTCCTTGTGTGGTGTCCTTGTTCAGAGGAGCCGGCTAATTGGGAAAAATTAGGTTGATTGGTACACGGACTTTTATTTCCCGTTCTTGGGCAAGTGGACGGAGCGCGTGCGCGGGGCGTCGGCCCCTGAGAAGATTATTTTTGTAGAAGCTATACCCAACGAGGTAAGTCCTGCCTGCCCTTCGACTCCCCTTCTAATGTCTAATTATCCTGCTTGCAGTTCTGCCCCGGATCGTGGACCCCAGAACATCGAGTGCCGAACATGGTGTATGCCCCTCACTGGTAGCTTTCTTCCTACACGTCCACCGTTGAAATCATGGTACTGACGAGCGGTGTAGGTACGACCTCAACGCCCTGTTTGCCAAGGCCTTCGGAGAGTTCACGATCAACGTCCAAGGCCTGTCGAGGGGCATGTTCCTGCTGAAGGCGTTTTACTGGGGCCAAGGCGGGGCGCGCGATAATTTCAGCCTGCAGATAAAGAACATCGTCGACCATGCCTATGCAGCGCTCGGGGAGAAGCCCGTCGTTATCGGGGAGTGTGGGATTCCTATGGATATGAAGTCAGTATTTCAAGTCTACGTTGAAGCATCATTGCTGACGAGGTCCTTGCCTTCCCTTGGCGTGTAGTAAGAAGGAGGCGTTCGTGACAGAAGACTTCACATGGCAAACAAGAATGATGGATGCCATGATCACTGGGCTCGAGCGGTCTCTTGTGGGCTTCACGTGCGTCCCTCTCACCTCAGCCATATCTTGATTACTAAACCTCCACTCAGCCTCTGGACGTACAACCCCTCGAACACCGACCTCACAGGCGATGACTGGAACGGGGAAAACTTCTCCTGGTTCAGCCGCAAGCGTGCCTTGCCACCATCTCTACTATACTACGACCAAGACGCACCCTCCCTTGACAACGGTGGTCGCATCCTCCCCGCTGTCGTCCGCCCGTACCCCGCGAAGACGGCTGGTATCCCACGCAAGTTCGAGTACGAGATGAACACAGGCGCATTCGTGTTCGAGTGGGACAATGCCGCCAAGGGTTCGAGCATCAGGGCGCTGGAGACGGAGATATTCCTGCCGTCCATGCTCACGAGTGGCCGGAAGGTCGTTGTCGAGGGGTTAGGTGCAGAAGACACGTATGTGCACGATGCGCAGAGGCAGACGCTGTTCATCGTCGCGAAGGACACGAGCCCCGGCCGCACGCACAGAGTTACAGTCTCGGTCTACCCCCCCCTAGTCCCCATGTTCAAGATCAACGATTTCCGTTCGGACTTTGGGCCGCGCATTGCGGCGCTTCTGGGACTTATCATTGGAATTATAGTGTTTCTGCTTGCTATGGCTCACGGACCCAAGGCTTGATAGCTTATTCGATTGTTAGTACTAGAAACCAGACCTGTTACATATAGTAATGACTTCATAATGGACCACGGCCAGCGCCAAATGGACAAAAAAACCCTTAGTATGATGTCCTTCGGGTTCTAAATTAAGATTGTCTGACGATGCTCGCAGGCGAGAGTATCTTGAGGCTCGTTCATACTGCTTAGAAAAACTCACCATCCTCTTCGCTTAAACTAAGGATAGGCATGATGCGGTCGCCAGGCTTTGCCCGACCTGATCATATAAATTTAACTTTCAGTTTTAAACACGACTTGAATGATATCGTTCGAGGGCTCCTTTGGAACGACTAACCAGACTCATGCGTCCACTGAAGCTAGAGCGAGCAGTTGAATACCTCTAAATTAATCCCGCCCCGCCTTCAATTCAACTCTAGTGGGTTCGTACCGAAGTCATACTCACCAATATCAAAGTCAAAGTAATCATAACTCAAGACCGAATCTTGAAAAAGTAGTCGGCTGAAATGCCCAGAAACACGATCCAACCCAAGTCTCCATTCGCCTGTAAGTTGTGACATGAGCCGTCAGCCACGGCTTGCAGAGATCTGGAACGCCTCAGACTCCGTACCTTGAACTTTTGCCAACAATCTGCAGGCACTTCGGGTTTCAGAGTGATAAGCTGCCACAGGAGATGTACGGCGGTGCCACCAACTGTGACAAGATAGTAGATAGGACCGTGGTGGTTTAGTACCCCGGCATACGCGATGGCGGCGACGAAGGCTGTCGCGAACAGGGACAGGATTGGGCGCACGTAGTCCCCGAAGAGGACGGCGGTGGAGTGGTTCCCGGCTTTGATATCATCGAGACGGTCCTGGATGACGAGGAGGGGGGAATCGATTATTTTAATTATGATGCAAAAAGAAAGTGGGATACTGACCTGGCAGGCATAGATAGTGTCGTATACGATTGTCCAGCTGATGATTGTCATGAGTCGAAACTTGGTGGCGTCGCAGGATAGATATTTGGACGTACGCAATGGTTCCGGCGAAGAAGCTCGCGGGGACTAGGTACGTCGCATCCTCTGGTACGAGATAGACCCAGGCGACGACGAAACCCCAGTTCATGGCAAGGCCTAGCAAATAATTCAGGGTGAGTGTCGTACTCTGTCTGTGAGGCAGTACAAGTAATCACCGAGCCAAGCCTGCGGCCAGTTAGTGAACCGTTTCATAATGGGATACAGGCCATGCAGAGGAAAGATTCCAACGAGTCCGACAGCGAACCTGTCTGAATCGTTAGAATGGAGGCTCCCTGGCATGATATGCACAGGGAAGGCCGCACTTGAATGGATCACCAGGATAGGCTAAGATAGCGAGACAGATCAGGACCTCAATGGCTAGGCAGAGTACAGCTCCGCCAACGGAGATAGCACCGCATGCTATAGGCCTATTCTTTGTGCGTTCTAGCATGACAGATGAGGTGTAAGAGGTTGGTGACGTAAAAGAGATAGATCAGACGAACCAACTACAGGGTGGTGAGTTCTATGTTCAATGACTGATGATCAAGCTAGAATGCGCCACACACCTTGTGCATCCAGCTTTCGGTCACAAATATCATTAAGCACACACGCCGCACAGTGTATAACAGTGCTCCCAAACGCATAAAGCGCAAGATCGCTAAGGAAGTCGTTCAATGGGCGTGCAGTGCGATACGACGCCATCGCGAGCGCCCAAGCTACCCATCACGAATCACGTCAGCAACGGTATAGTTTTTGCACTGTAACATAGCGAGCGCACCACATGGCCAGAAAAGGAGGGCAACTCCCGCAGGGAAGTAGTTCAAGCGATTGAGTTCGAAATAGAGGCGGAACTTGGATCTGGGGTCTGATTCTGCAGATTTCAGCGCAGAAGTTGTCGGCGCCATAGTGGTATGTTGAGCGAACAGCCTTGCCGGACACAGGATCATCTTATACCCAGCTGAACCCGCGAGGAGAACGGTACTTGGCTGGTACTCATCTTGCCGAAGAGTCCGTGGCAAGGAGTGGAGTGGCACTTTCGCCGTTATCATTTGACCGCAACTTGGGTTATAACTGTGGGCGGCATTCTTTTATACCATTCACAATTACCTTTGCAACGCCACGGTAATGGATTGTAGGGATTGTAGATTTGAACAACTCACGATGAGAGACGGACGACGGGTTTTACAAGGCTTGAAGATAGGTCAATCATCCTTGAGAAGTAGATCCAATTGATGCCTAGGATCAAGAAGCCGAACAACAAGACACAAACAACCTGATCATGAACAAGGTCTATTTGAAGGGCGGCAACTACAACGCAACGGCGAGTTTGTGATCATTATGCCCGGTTTGAACAGGCCCGGGTGCAACAAACAGACACTCCTCGTTAGTGGATATTCCGGAGCGCCGATACGGTGATTTGTGGAGATGGAGATGGGTGTCTTGGAGGTATACGTACGAGTAGGAGAAGCTCCAAAAGTTTCACTCGTGATATGAGCCAATGCGCAACAAGGGCATAAAAAGAATAATATCATCGCACACATTACCAACACCCGATGGCTCTCCTTCTTCCCGTCTCCGGAGTTCAACGCGCGTGGTCTGTTTCTCGCCGGCAAAGCGGTATCATCGTCTGTGGAGCTACGTCATAATTAGGACAAGCCATGCTCCTGGAAGCGTAAGAATGAAAAGCCCACTGTGGAGCGTACGGAACGCCTATGCAAGGCGAGCTGGCTAGTGCTTGTGCAAGCTGCACTAGTAGTGAAAACGTCGACCTCTGAAAACAGCGGGCCCCTGCACCCTGATGAAAAAAGAACACACCTCGACCTCGGCTATGGTATCCAAACGATACCAGCAGCCTGTACGACGTAGCTCGCATGAGCGTTCGGTATAATCTCAACTTTTTACGCGTACGATGTGTCCTCCTCTCGACGTCGGCTAAAAGCTTCACTTGAACGGCGTCATCGATCGCCCAGGGGTAGTCACATATGTAAAGATATGGGACGAGCATCACGACTCAGAGCACTGTCAACACGAGGAAGAGAAGGAGCGAAGTGCGATCGTCGGGTGCGAAGCTCGGGAGCGCCATGATCGAGGAGGTTGTGAGGTGGGCGGGGGAAGACGAGGAACGGAGTGTCGACGCCAAAAGGGAAGTTGGAACCGGGGACCTTTGTGGAGATGATCCAATACAAGTGGAGGCGGAAGCCTCAGCCATCATATGCAGGCGGCATCGATACGGTGTCAATGGTGCCGACTCTCGCCGCAACGAAAGTACTGTTGTAAGCTTGTTATATTTAATAGTATAATATATCCAGACCTGTTTTGTATTCTAAACACACCCGAAAGATGCCAGGAAAGACGGGAAAGAGTCTTGACTAAGATGTAAAATGGCTTGTCCAAGACAAAAGTACATCTTTCCAAGACATGTACCCTAATTTGACAGGATGTCACATCTTTGACGTCTTTGGCGTCTTTGCTGTCTTTGCTGTCTTTCCGAAGACGTCAAAGACGCGCAAAGATGGATGTGTTATTTTGCTGATGCGTCAGTTGACTCAGTTTGTCTCAGGCAATGGGTTAGATTGGGGGTGAGGGCAAACGGTTGCGTAAATACATAGCTTTACATTACCTATATGGATGGAGAGAACAATAAACATCTCAGAAAACCTGGGTAACCCGAAGTGAGTTGACATGAGCCACAAAAATGGTGGCGGCGTGGTCAGCTGGCATTGTGAGCGCTCGGAATCGGCAACCGGAATTCCAACAGAACCGCCCTACACTGATACAGTGGCAACACAGTTAAACACCAGTTGACTACTCATTTCTTTGGACACAGTCAACAGAGACCCAATTTGGGTACATAACCAGTTCGGATCTTTCAGAAATTTGGAGAACTTCAACTTCTTCATGTGTTACAATCTCTCTAGTGTCGTCACAGGCCATCTCCTCTGGGTGTTGGTGGTGATTCGTAGAATTATGCCATATGCTGTATTGCTACCGGTGCCTTGAACGAATCAAGATCCTGAATCAGCGCACTTTTACTGGATTTTGAAGGGTGCGTGTTTGACCTTAAGGAGCTGGAAGGCTGTAAAGTTGACATTCTCTCAGTATCAAGCATTTTGAAACCGATACGATCCCTCGTGCGACAGCTTATCAACCTTCATAAACGCGCAGCGAAATATGGACGTATCTCAGCTAGGTGAATTTCTACACACGAAATGCCCAAAGATAATGTTGGGTGGGTAGGTACTATTACCTCCAGACACAATCTGTCGTGAGAGACGCGACTACAGACGACCGTGTTTCTACAGTATTTGACTGATTTGATGTAACGCAACAGAATACGGTGCTTTCCTTGATACTCAGACTATTTCTGGAAGCTGTTTATCCCGCCGGATTGGACGGTTGGAGCATTGACACCTATAGGTGCCTGCACCACTGTGGAGTATGGGAAGGCGCCGAGCCCACAGCACCCCGCCCGCATCTGCCGGTGGTGAGATATTCTCAATCTTCAAAATAATTATTCTTATCATTCACAATGTCCTTGGCAGCTCGAACTCAATAGTATGGCCGGGACGGAGTTGACACCAATCCTCGTCTTGTGCTTATATCTAGGACGAAATATTGCGCCTCAAACAGAGACCCCAGTCCCTCGTAACATGATGTTCTCTGAAATTCTCCTTTCCGTCGCAGTCTTGTGCGCCATCGCTGGTCTATTTCTTTCGAAAAAACGTCGTAGTCTTGCTCCTGGGCCCAAAGGACTTCCACTGGTCGGGAATATCTTTCAGATCCCGAGCGGAAAGGTGTGGCGATACTTTGAAGAGCTCGGCTCTAAATACGGTATACATCGTCCATTCTGCACAATATTCCGCTGACGTTTGGTACAGGACCTCTCGTGAGGCTTTCTATGGCGGGAGACGAAATACTTGTCTTGAACGACCCGAGCGATGCAGAAGAACTTGTCAGTCATCACATGTTTAACCCTCGTAACTCATTTCTCATCGGCATTGAACTCAGCTTGGCCGTCGCGCGCGTAATTATTCTTCGCGAAAACCCTTGATCTACGCGGGAAAATATCAATCGCACAACAAACGTCTGGTGCTACTTCCATACGGACCTGATTTGAAAAAGCAGCGTGCGGCGTTCTATCAGATGCTCCAGCCTCGAGGTCAGGGCCTCTTCCGTCCTCCAATCAATATATGTCTGATTCTGAGAATAGTCGTCAACTCATACGAACGCATACAAGAACTCGAGTCTACCAAGCTGTTATTCGATATGCTGAATCACCCCAATGAGGCTAATATGAATGTGAAGCGCTACGCCGCCTCTCTGGTCTTCACTCTCAGCTACGGAAAGCGCCTCAATGATGATGACAATGAGCTTCGTGCCGTTATCGAGATTCTAGAGAATTTCGTGAACGACTGTTCCCCGGGAGCTCACTTGGTGGACACATTCCCTATACTCGATAGAATTCTCCCCAACTTCTTGGCTCCATGGAGGGCTTCCGCGACAAAAAGGCACGAAGATGAGATGAAGGTGAATAGGATCTTCGTACGGTTGTCAGTCAATGATAACTGAATTCCCCCTTCTCAAGGTGTATACAAGACTAGCCCTTGAAGTCAAGGAAAAAATGGAGAAAGGCGAGATGGACCTTGAATGCTTCGCAGCTCGTCTCTGGGATCAGCAGGCAAAACTGGACTTTGACCTGACCACACTTTCCTATGGTGATTTCATATTATAGATAAGTACTTCGAGCACTGAAAACCTCCTCAGTCGCAGGCTCGGCGTTCGAGGCGGGAACAGGTAACGTCGCTGGCTCGTTCTTGTGGTTCCTCCTGGCTATGATCCTCTTCCCGGAAACCATGCAAAAAGCTCAAGCTGAGATAGACCGTGTATTGGGCACCGATGGACATACATTACCGACGTTCACCGATCTCGAGAAACTTCCGTATTGTGTGGCGTTGACAAAGGAAGTGTTTCGATGGATGCCAGCTGCCCCTGGCGGATTTCCACATTATTCTGATGATGAGGATACATACAAAGGATATACGGTAGCAGTATGCCACATCTGGAGACAGTGTAGGTACTGAATTACATGCCCCAGATCAAAGCAAACACGATGGTCATTCCATGCATCTGGTCGATGCAGGTACGTCTATGTATTCATATCTGCAATACGTATTTTGAAATCACTATCTGTACAATCTATAGCACAACGAGAAACTTTTCCCCAGCCCACTCACGTTCAACCCGGATCGCTTTCTGGACTCCAAGGTCAAATCTTCAAGTGAAACATTCATAGAAGGGCATTTTGGCTTTGGATTCGGGCGAAGGTAACTATCTTTGTCGCTTTGTCGCTGTCTATAACCTACTTTGACATCTACTTGCGATTTCTAGAATATGCCCAGGCCGACATCTAGGATCACGATCGGTCTGGATAGGCATCACACGCCTACTTTGGGCGTTCAACATTGCGCCAGGACTTGATGATGTCGGGCACCCCATCCCAGTCAATCCAGATCATTGTACAACCGGTGTATCGTCGTACGTCGACCCACTTCCCCTGGACACATTATATACTGAACACTCCACAGGGAACCGTACCCGTTTGCAGTTCGTATTACCCCTCGTTCGTCATCTCGCGCTGAATCTGTCCGAAACGCCTGGGCGAGCGCGTTATGATTGGAAGGATTTGATTCCGTCTATATAGAGCCTAGATAAAGTCACTTTAAGAATTAACTTACTCACTTTGTTCACTTGTATATTGTCTTCAATGCCCACCTGAGCCACCTACCAGGTAGGATCGCAATACATGGCACCTCGATAGGTATTGTGCACTACCTTTCGGGTGGCGCCATACCTGGCCATATCTGGCCGTTCTGTATACCTGTCGGGTACTCCTTATATAGTGCAGTCTCCATATCTGGCCAATACCTGGCCATGTCTTCCTTTATAGATTTCATGTAATTGGGCAGCCATTTATCAGTCAACGTCATTTATTATCATAGTACATAACACCACGATGAGGCCATAATTCTACTATATACCGCAGGTCCGAGTCGTGTCGTCAAAGAAGCCGATGGACGTATCTTTGATCATCCAAGCCATCCATCCAAGCCTAACCTCTCCCGTCCTGTTTGTTCAAGCTACCCGTTGTCATGTCAGCATGACTACTGATGAAGCGCATCATGAACTCACGGCCGAAACTTGACCATTGCCATCACAGGTACTCACTCGACACCAACACTTCCCATCTCTGCGAATAAATCTGTAGCCGCCGCATAAGATGGGTAAGGGACGACGATAGCAAAGGAAGGTATGAACGACTTACTTAAGTTATGACCCGACCCTTGTCCGCTGCCATTTTCCTTGAGTCGTGGAGTTACAAATGTAAAGACAAGTGGTGGGTGACATTAGGTTTATCCATCTGCAAAACTACGCCTCGCCCGGGTGGGCAACGACGTCAGCGTAAATCATGATAAGGTGTTACGAACTTGCAACTAGATATGACCTAAGTCGACAATTTTTTCGGTTTCCTCGGATCTATGGACGAGACGAACATATATCAGAGTGCCGCCGAGAGAAGCCAAGGATACCGACGCACCGTGGATAAACACATACAGGCCAAGACATGCCGCGTCCGCCTCCCCAAGCCTGATTAGAGCACGTAGTTCGAGGGATTAGAAGTACTTGACACCTGTTTGGTAGATTACGTTGCGGCTGTAAAAATACGTCAAGCTCAGGCTTACAAATATCACCGTCACTTCTTTCGACGAATTTTCGGATACCAATTAGGCAGTGTTATGGGGCGCAGGGACTCTGGAGGCTCATAATTTGCTATATTGAACTCGTTTAGAGGCATATACGTTAAGAATAACGCATATAGTCACATACTCGAAGCGGCAAAGCACGCTCATAGCCAACTGCCCCACTGTTCACTAGATTGACGCAATAATCTTGTGAGCTTGAGCAGCTAGTAGTGTTAGTAGACTCTGACATACCACATTGGCTTGCACTGCGGATACGAAGATCCAACGAAGGCCCAGTTTTTGTGAACCATCTCTTTAAACTGAGAGGTCGTCGGACGTACGAAGGTGTATTGCATATATGACCGTCTTGAGCTGCAGTAGAGCCTACACCGACTGCGAGCGCATGAAGATGGTTTCAGGTAACAGAGATGGATGGTGGAGGTTGGGAGGAAAGGATGGAGTTGGTCGTCGCGTCATCTTATCGTTGATCAACACGATCACATGATCTTAGCTATTCGGAACTATAACTTATACTATAACGCTGTGCGTGCGCCCGGTGCTTGTGTCCTTCGCTACAATGAACAGTGTCTGCCTTCTGCTGACTCAACCAGATGCAGAAATATTGCATAATTGACCTTTGTGTGCAGACATTGCGACGATATACATGTATTCTAAGTAAAGCTCAGGCTGGAGGAAGACTTCCGGACAACACACGGGAGGACAACAATGGGATGATGGTTTATATATTGATCTACATATATGTACAGCGAACTGCGCTGTCTCGATACAAATCGGCGAGTGCGCCACAGAGACTGACAGGGGACTTACTAGATATGGCAAGGAGAGCTGAACTCAGGTGGCATCCCTCCAAGGAAGTTCTTGAGCCGCGCATTCGTGGCTCATGCTCCGGGCCACTGGAGCTGCTTGTGATGGGGTGAATAAAGGGTGAAAAATAATATTGGCAGACTCCCTCCGGAAACTCTAGAGGTCAGGTCGGCGACATTGGAGGTCGGGAAGTGGATTTGGAGGTTTGACGTTTTAGAGGTCAGCACTGGAGGTCGGCAACGTTGGGGGTCGGCGACTTTGAAGATTGATCATGCCACATTGGAAGTAGCTTATTCAATTGTTAGTACTAGAATCCAGACCTGTTACATATGGTAATGACTTCATAATGGACCACAGCCAACTGGACAACAAAAAGAACCCTTACTATGATATCCTCAAGGTTCTGATTAGGATTGTCTTACGATCCTCACAGGGAAGAGTATCTTGAGGCTCGTTCATACTGCTTAGAAAAACTCACCATCCTCTTCACTTAAACTAAGGATAGGCATGATGCGGTCGCCAGGCTTTGCCCGACCTGATCATATAAATTTAACTTTCAGTTTTAAACACGACTTGAATGATATCGTTCGAGGGCTCCTTTGGAACGACTAACCAGACTCATGCGTCCACTGAAGCTAGAGCGAGCAGTTGAATACCTCTAAATTAATCCCGCCCCGCCTTCAATTCAACTCTAGTGGGTTCGTACCGAAGTCATACTCACCAATATCAAAGTCAAAGTAATCATAACTCAAGACCGAATCTTGAAAAAGTAGTCGGCTGCAATGCCCAGAAACACGATCCAACCCAAGTCTCCATTCGCCTGTAAGTAGTGACATGAGCCGTCAGCCACGGCTTGCAGAGATCTAGAACGCCTCAGACTCCGTACCTTGAACTTTTGCCAACAGTCCGCAGGCACTTCGGGTTTGAGGGTGATCAACTGCCAAAGGAGATGCACGGCAGCGCCACCAGCTGTGACGAGATAGTAGATAGGACTCTGGTGGTTGAGTACCCCGGCATACGCGATGGCTGCGACGAAGGCTGTCGCAAACAGGGCCAGGATTGGGCGCACGTTGTCCCCGAAGAGGACGGCGGTGGAGTTGTTTCCGGCTTTGATATCATCGAGACGGTCCTGGACGACGAGGAGGGGAAAATCGATTATTTTTAATCGTGATGCGAAGAGAAAGTGGGATACTAACCTGGCAGGCATAGATAGTGTCGTATACGATTGTCCAACTGGTGATTGTCATGAGTCGAAACTTGGTGGCGTCGCAGGATAGATATTTGGACGTACGCAATGGTTCCGGCGAAGAAGCTTGCGGGGACTAGGTATGTCCTGTCCTCTGGTACGAGATAGACCCAGACGACGACGAAACCCCAGTTCATGGCAAGCCCTAGCAAGTGATTCGGGGTGAGTGTCGTACCCTGTCTGTGAGGCAGTGCGAGTAATCACCGAGCCAAGCCTGCGGCCAGTTGGTGAACCGCTTCATAATGGGATACAGGCCATGCAGAGGAAAGATCCCAACGAGTCCGACAGTGAACCTACCCGAATCGTTAGAATGGAGGTTCCGTGGCATGATGTGCATAGGGAAGACCATACTTGAATAGATCACCAGGATAGGCTAAGATCGCGAGACCGATCAGGACCTCAATGGTTAGGCAGGCTATAGCTCCACCAACGGAGATAGCACCGCATGCTATGGGCCTGTTTTTTGTGCGTTCTAGAACGGCAGATGATGGGTTAGAATGTGCTGATGTAGAGGGGGTCGATAGGACGAACCAACTACAGGATGGTTAGTTCCATTGTCAATGACTGATGATCAAGCGAGAATGCACCACACACCTTGTGCGTCCAGCTTTCGGTCACAGATATCATTAAGCACACACGCCGCACTGTGTACAAGAGTGCCCGCAAACGCATAAAGCGCAAGATCGCCAAGAAAGTCGTGCAATGGGCGCGCGGTGCGATACGACGCCATCGCGAGCGCCCAAGCTGCCCATCACGAATCACGTTAGCAACGGCATAGTTTTTGAAACTGCAAGATAGCGGGCGCACCACATGGCCAGAAAAGGAGGTCAATTCCTGCAGGGAATTTGTGCAGACGGTTGAGTTCGAAATAGAGGCGGAACTTGGACCTGGGGTCTGATTTTGCAGATTTCAGTGCAGAAGTTGTCGGTGCCATGGCGGTATGGTTTAGTGAACAGCCTTGCCCGACGCAGAATCATCTTATACCCAGCTGAATCCGCGAGGAGAACGGCGCTTGGTTGGTACTCATCTCCCCGAAGAGCCCGTGGCAAGGAGAGGAGGAGTGGCGGTATCATTATCATTTGACCGCAACTTGGGTTATAACTGTGGTCGACATTTGAGGATCTAGGTGGTGTGGATTATGTTTACTGTGCAGCACTTTAATACCATTCACAATCACCTTTGCGACGACACGGTAGGGATACGTTTCGTTGATTTGAACAGCTCCTGATGAAAAACGGACGACGCGTTTACAAGGCTTGAAGATGGGTCAATCATCCTTTTTTTAAACACGATAAGTATATCTTGAATCCTAAGATCAAGGAGCCGAACAACAAAACACAACGACCTGATCATGAACAAGGTCTATTTGAAGGGCACCACTACGGCGCAGCGGCAACTCGACAAAAGAACAGTAGCTGTGATCATCATCATGCCAGGTCCCAACAAGCCCAGGTGCAAAAGCAGGCACTCCTCGTTAATGGGTATGCCAAAGCACCGACCCCAGGTCAAGATGGAAGTCTTGGAGGTACGAGTAGGAGAGGCTCCAAGTTCCAAGTTTCAGTGGTGACTCGGATACAGTACAAGCCGGTGAACGACAAGGGCGTAAAAAGAATGATATCATCGCGTACATGATGAACACCCGATGGCTCTTCGATGTCTTCTTTTCGTCTCCGGAGTTCTCCGCGCATGTTCTGTTCCCCGCCGGCAAAGCGATATCATCGTCCCTGGAGCCACTACGTCATGATCGGTACAAACCGTGGTCCTGGAAGCATAAGAATGACAGGCCCGCGGTGGAGCGTACGGAACACCGATGCGAAGTGGGGTGGCTGGTGCTTGTGCAAGCTGCACTGATAGTAAAAACGTCGACCTCTGTGAAAACAGCGAGCCCTGGCACCCTGATAAGAAAAAGAACGTACCTTGACCTAAACCTTGGCCACCAGGCATCCAAACTATACTAGTACGGATTCAGCAGCCTTTACGACGTACCAGCTCGCGCTCGTTGAGTACAATTTCAACTTCTTGCGCTTACGATGTGTCCTCCTCCCGACGTCGGCTAAGAGTTTCATTTCAACTACGTCATCAATCGCCCTGCCCGGGGTAGTCACATATGTAATGGTATGGGACAAGCGGCACGACTTAGCACTGTCGGCATCTTACTGCAGCGGGTATGGCGTTGAACGGGAGGGGGGAAAGTTGAATGAGCGGGGTACGATCGTCGGGTGCGGAGCTCGGGAGCGCCGTGATTGAGGAGGGTGATCCTTCTTGTTGAGGTGGGTGGGAGAGAGGACGAGGAGCGGAGTGTCGACGCCGAAAGGGAACCGGGGACCTTTGTGGAGGCAATCCAATGAAAGTGGGGGTGGAAGCCTCGGCCATCGTCATGCAGGCGGCGTTGATCGATGGTGCCGACTCTCGCCGCAACAAAAGATGGGCTTCGTGAGTCGCTCGGTGTCCTTGACTCATTGTCCAATGCAGCGACCAGAGTCCAACCTCCAGGTCGATAGGAAGGGCAGCTATGGGAGAGTGCAACATTATCTTCTGTTCTGCTAGCGGTATGTCGACATGCCGGATACGAGTCGGGTAATCTTACGAGTTAGGAAGGCCGGGGGCCGGGGCAGAACGACAGCGATGCCATCGCGCGCCTCAATAGCCCAGAGACTCAGTATCTTGAATACTGATATCGTCTCGGGGGGGCGGGACGTGATACAGCAGTGACAGATGGTGCAGGTAGCGAAGAGAAGGACAGGCTGCGGTGGTGTTTCATTAGGAGAATACTGAATAGAAGAGGGGCACGCCTGGAGGAGAGTTAGTGTGGACGATGGTGGTGATACGATGCGGCCATGTACGACTTTTCCTATTCTCCAAAGCACCCTCGCTAGCACACCTCGACAATGCTGAGCTCATGAGACGACGGTAGCATGGCCAGACGTCCTGGAGGATCGACACGAATGCAAATAAGGCCGTACTCTGGGAGCATGGAGAGCAACTTGCGCACGTAGGAGAAGTCCTCATCATCGTAGATATCGATGTCTCTCTAAATGGGTCAGAGTCTTGTTTCGAACGAGAAAGAAAAGGAACTGCTGGGCTCGTGTTCCATCCTTAATTTAATTTAAATATTATGATTATTATTATTAATCAGATTTATCGTGCACTGGTGCAGCATGTAACATCATATACTGACATACAGAGGGTAAAAATTTGTATACCACAGGACAGTAGACATCAGGAAAACGTGAAGGCCCAGGTTTGGCCAGGCGGAGTTGATAATGTTCTCTCCGAATGATGCAAGACTATGAACCCATGAAATGTATTACGTTCACTTATAATGGCCGCC
>JABCKT010006501.1:0-81506 GCA_018858115.1 Tephrocybe rancida
GTTCCGAGCAGGCACCCGAGGATTGCACTAGAAGAGTAGGGTTGCCTGCTAAGCGTCGCCTAGGAGTTTTGCAGATGTAAGTGGGCGCGGAGCAGCTGGGGTGGGGCGTCTTTCGGGTGCTGGTGCTGGTGCTGGTGCTGGTGCTGGTGCTGGTGCTGAGCAACGTTCCATGTGAGCACTGACCGCGTTGAAGATTTCCACCGCATGCCTTGACCTAATGATTTGCCTTCCACAGGTGTAGCAGAAGTGACTGTTTTGGAAAAACTATCAGGACGACACACGTATGATATGGATAGGAAATTCGTACGTATTGCAGGCCGGAGCTGTACACTGAGGAAGCAGAAATTAGCTCGTGATATATTTCTGCAAGTCGGTGTTGAGGAACTTACGGTCATATGTTCACAGCCATTGTCCTTCTCAATGAGAGTATTGCACCCTGTGGATATCAGTAAAATAAGTTTTTCCAATCGTTCAGATTCAAAAATGCCAGTGAATGACCTGGGCAGTTTTTCCATCCTTGCTGCTGCGCAAGATCACGAAGCTCGGAACTTCCATCGCACGTATGAGGCGGACCCCCCCGTGCAAGCTTTTGCTGACAGTTTCTGCACCAGGTTTGTCCGCACCTGGCAGGACACGAAATCTCACTCGACGATTGGTATACGTCACGGTTCACAAAGGAGGTTGTCTTGCACCTGTTGAAGCAGTATCAGTCACTGATGTCTGGACGATGAAGCATGGGGGTCACGCTCTTGGGGCAGGTTATCTCGACGGAATCCACCAACTTCTGCAACCTTTCGAAAACGCCAATTTCTTCCGGCCTGAGTCCTAGTCGGCGGACGATATCTCCGTCAATTGCTAGGGGCAGCCTGCTATCAGAATGTAGTGACGCTTTGAAGAAGTAAAAGGACGGACTTCTGTGACGAGTTGCTGTTCTGCGTTCTGCAGCGCATGAAGGACAATTAATAGGGAATTTCCCAGATCCTAAGCTTTCCTGGACGGTGCGTCGGAGGCACTCAGTGCAAAAGGCATGCTGACAACCTGGAACGCGGGTAGTCAAGTGTTCGGCATGACTGTCCATACATACGAGGCAGTTGACACTTGTTGTAGATTGCGCAGAGCCCTGTGCGCTTTGATTAAGCGATGGCATGCGGCTGGTAGTTGCACGACATACCTCTCTTCTATTAGACATGCCACTACTGGTCCAAGCACGGCTCGCTGCATTGTGTCGGTTTGGGGCCGACGTCACTTCCTCCGGATCTTCTAAAGCTAAATTGGCTATACTAATCTGTAAAGCCAATTCCAGCTCATTTTCAAAAATTGTGTCGGCTTGTCTCTGGGGAGTGACAGAGAGGCGCGGAGGGCTAGATGCCGCCCGAAAAACGGGGCTATTCTCTGAAAACATCATCGCCAACTCTTCCTCCGTAGGTACTGCTTCCAACTCTGCAAAGTAGGCACGAGTTGAGCTAAATACACCGGGGACCGAGGAATTCGACATTGCGTCGGACATATATGATGCAATAGCTGTTGTCGAAGTCGATAATATTAGCTTGATATGACCAGAACTGCTAGCTTGAGTATCAAACACCATGTACATGGCTTGCCCGCGCGATGAAGCCGAGGCCTTCAAGCACATCAGATAATTAGAATAATTGTCGAATGACGCAATGGATACAGAAGGAAAATACGGCATATCACTGCAAGGTAGTTGAGCTTGGAGACTCGAAGTTGAATACAACTCACCCTAAGCTGCGCCTGAGTGATGGCATGTCGGATGACGGAAATGCCGCCGACCTTTCTCTGTTCGGTACAATGGAATGAGTGAGGGTTGCAACGATGTCCTCGTCAAGCACTTTGACCTCCTAATGCACTGCAATCAATAGAGCAACAAAGCAAAATTGCAGAAAACTCACCTCCGCCATTTGGGCATTCGTCATGCGCCAAATGAAATCTTCTCTCTCATACTCGTTTTGGTATTTCAGCGCCAGACGAGCAAAATTCATGGCAATCAGCTGATGATTTGTTCGGTGAGGCAAACGACCGACGTCTAGAACAGTTAGACCGCCGTGGTATGCATCTCTGAGGCTAGCGTGCATTTCTTCATTGGTTGGTGGGATGGGACCCCCTCGAGGAACATATTCGGGTAGAAAACGGCCGCTCATCTTGCTTGTCGAAGATTGAGGGAGGTGGGCGAAGTGTGAAATATCAACGTTTGGCTTAAATGAGGCATGTGGGGGACAAGAGCTTGAAAGCAATTGTTTTCCCAATTTGAGTGGGCCAATTGGAAGTACGATTAAACTCTCGTGTCTTTGTTCCCCTGAGGCACTAGCCCCGCCGGCAACTAGACCAAAAGAAAGACGACAACGGACTGACATTGTGTTGTACGCCAAGTCATCACCAGTCCATGGTGACAACTAGACTAAGCTTAGACAGAACAAGCAATTGTGAAGGGCCTGTCATAGAGTGCGATGGTCCATGGACAACATCTTTTTTTGTTCTGGACTCCGAAGAAGATCTGGTCGGTTTTGAACAAGACGATGCAGCAGCGCGTGCGAGGGTAACTTTCGAGACTAGCAAGTGCAGAGGGAGCACCAGAGGCTGAGCGCTGACCATTCAGTACTATTCAGTTACAGAGCTAAAGTTGACCAGGGTACTAGTACCTTCCGAAGGACAAGATCCAGAATTTCCCACGCGTTCCGACGTTCAACATTTTCTCTCAATTTCATTTACAAGGAAGAGCACAAGGCACGAAAGTAGTACTAACAAACACCCTGCACAAATACAAAGCGGGTTATTGAACTCTATAGAAAACATTGCAAGGGGTAGTTAGATGTGTGTGGTAGAGTAATTGTCCATGCTTGCAAAAGTCATCAGATAAATTAGGGTTAAAGATGGACGCCTACGAGGCAACCATTGCCGTCTGGTATGTTTGTCTCGTCCAAGGGGTATCTGACAGTATGTGTGTATCTGGAAGTGGGACTGTTTCCGAAGGAGGAGAGTCAATGGAAGGCGGCGGAGATGGATACGAGTCCACTGGCGAGCTCCCTCGAGGTGCATTGGTGTGAGTAGCTGGCGTCGAGGTCTTGAGCGATAAGTGCGTTGGATGTGGGTATGTATGTGATGGGATAGCGCTGGGATGGTGGAAGGTATGTGATGTTGTTGATGATGCAGTTCGTGGTCGCCCGTACGTGGTCCCTCCACCAAGACCAGTACTACTTGACTCTGCCCTCGCAAAATCTGGTGGATAGTCCAACCCGGTCATGAATTGCGATTCTGTTTTTGTTGTGGGCAACATCAGGTCGCGAGCAGCCTCCACTCTCCTCATCTTCTTCTCTCCCTTCTCCACGTCCGACTTGGCGTTGTTGTACATGTAGAGGCCCGTGAAGGTCAAGAGAATGCCGAAGCCTTGAATGGGATGCACTCGTTGATTGAACCAGACGATGGCGATGCAGATCACGGCCACTCGTTTAATGAGGGAGGCGATGGAATACGTGACGGGGGATGTGGAGGACAGGATGACGAAGGCAATTATGTTTTGTGCGAAGTTGACGGTGCCATTCATGATAAAATAGTACATGAGGGAATGAGGGGTTTCGTGGCCGCCCTTGGGGTGTATGATGTGGGTAGGGTTCGCGGAGGCGGCGTAGAGGAGGGGGAGATCGTAATACAGCCAGAGAGGGATCATGAGGACAAATGCCATGCTCGCTGAGTACAGAAGTAAGTTGAGCTTGTCCAGTTTGTGAGACGATTGCGTCAAGCCCCCTCCGTTCGATGGCATGATCTTCTTAAAGAAGATATTTGAACTGACAAAAACAAGGGCGGATCCGAAAGCGCAGAGCAATCCCACCGCATTCGAAGCTGACATGTCGAATGAACATGCCAGCATGACACCAACTGTCAAAGGTAGGAGAGAGACGTAGGTCCGACTGGGGTAGCTGACACCGAACATGAGGGCGTATGCAGCGACGGTGAATAGCGGGGAGAGGGCCTATACATTTTAGTTAGTGCCGGAATGATGGGGAATCTGACCGTTGCTCACCTTGATTGTGTGCACGGTGCTGACCGGTATACGCGAAATAGCGATACTAGAGAACATATGACCGCCAACCTGGAACATTCCCATTGGTAGAGTACTTCGTATGATGGCTCTGTTAGGTGCACGAAGCCTGGAGAAACGGATTAGGGGAGACATGAAGAGGAGGCAGTATATGCCAACAAAGCCGAACTGGACGAATGTCAGGGTGATGGGATAGCGAAACTGAGTCAGAATGGCCTTCCCAGTGTTAGATGACAGCGCAGACGTCGAATACCAGAGTGCGCATAGAAATACGAAAACAACTGGTGATGAAGCGGGGGGTGTGGTTGTCAATGAAGCCTTTGGAGACATTGGATGAGACCGGCTCGTCCCAGAGTCCCAAAGGCGAGAAATAAAGGATCTTAACGAAGCAAGATATATGGCAGAGGTAGAAGCGATTGCTTTTGGGGAATATTTGTCGTCCTTTTCGTCATGGATAGGGAGCAAACGTGCGTCTACGCCCCATCCTGAATTACTGGGCCGTATTTCGTTTGCCGTGTATGCATGGTGATGGTCGAAAGCATGGGCGGTTTGTTTATGGGGCATAACGAGGGCGAGGCCGTAGTGCGTCTATGAAGATACAATCAATGTATGGCTTGGGGCATTCGGCGATGCTCGAGGGACGAGTACTTCGTGACAGCGCCGTGACAATCATTTTTGAGTGGCAGTGAGGGCGGTTGATGCGGCCCGCGGCATCCTCCGAGTCCTTTTAAGTTTTATGAGTTTCATGCGTCTCCCTGGTGCAGCAACCATACAGACAAATCTACGTACTTTCCCAGACCAGATTCAAAATCCAGTATTGTAACTACGCATCACGTTTTATATTTAAACATATTGTTGATCGTAGGACTCTTCGATGTTCAGCATCTCTTCCAGCTTAGCTTTTGGCGTCTATCACGGCCCACTCTGCCGCTCCTACATGATGAGCGAGGGCATTTGGATTCGGAACAATCGCAACGATACCTAGCGATGCATGATGGGCGCAATGGTTCGAGAAAATCGAAGCATCCGAGTCCGTTCTTCTATAGCTCGGTTCTCGCGCTTTCAAATATCTTCGTTACCCGTTCTGGCATACGTATGCGGTCACTAGGACATACGTAGAGCTTGGGATAAGAACCTGGAAGGAAAGGATTTTCATGATCTCCGAGTCCGACATATCACAATCTCATCTTATCAGATCGCACCACTTTATGTAAACTCTTCTTCACTACGTGTTGTTCAACCGAATTTGAACGTAGCACATTCCCCAACCTCGTGCCTACCACAAACTATCATGGCGGAAGAAAATCACACACATATCTTGCTGCCACAAGCCCCCAAATCTGACGAGGCTATCGCTACAGTAACCGAAGCCACCAGTGAAAAAGACGAGGAAGAGGAAACCATTGTTTACGATGCCCCCCATCCTGGGCGGGTCTCACCCACCCCAGCTACTTCATACGAGCTCAAGTCGTCAGACAATGCGACAACTGCAGCTCCTGGTCCTGCTGCTGTTGCCACTGAGCCTTCTGCTGCCACTGAGCCCACAGCTACGACAGAGGCAGAGCCGTCTGCGACTCTGACTGCCCCACCGGCTGAACCAGGAGCAAGCCCATCTGTAGCTACGCCCACTCCGACTGTCGCAGTCGCACCCGAGCCTACTCCAGCTTCTGTCCCTGTTGAGGCAATACCGGTCACTGCACCTACTGCAACACCCGTAGTATCAGGGAGCGTCGCTCCTGTTACGGCTACGGAGAAGAAAACAGAGGAAGCCACGGAGCCAGAGAATGCACTAACAAAACGATTCACTGAGAAAGAATGGAAATCCTTGAAGAAATTCAAAGTGAGTCTTGGTCTTGACTCATTCTCCTCCTAGTGGCTACTTACACGTGTGTATCTACAGGCCGATCTCCCGGAGATTTTCGCAGAAGGGTTCCCAGACGACCCGAAAGCGAGCGAGAAACCAATCTCGTTCTGGGGCGTCAACATAGACCCCCAGGCACCTTTAGATGCTCGTGTTAGCGTGGTACTAATGAAGTTCCTCAGAGCCAGGCAAGACTACTATATAGTTAAGCCTCGTGCTTATGTATTAACGAATGTTTTTATAGAAACCTGAGTGTCCCAGATGCTCGTGAGATGTTTGTATCCACACTGCGATGGCGCACTTCTATTGGCATCGATGCACTTCTCAAGGAGGAATTCCCTCAGGACGTGTTCGGAGATGTAGGTCACATCTTTGGACGCGATCATCAAGGCAGGCCTGTCGTGTACGTTTGAAAGTTCATACCTTCGGTTTATCTCTACTGACATTTTCGCAGGTACAATATCTACGGTGGGAACAACCTTGCTGACGTCTTCAGCGACACACAGAGGTTCATCCGGTAGGTAATGTCTTCTCGAGGATGCGTCGGATACTGAAAATTCTGCACAGATGGCGTGTCGCTCTGCAGGAAAGGAGTGTTGCTTTGCTCGACTTCACAGAGATTGACCAGATTGTGCAAATTCACGGTACTGTACTTATAATTTACATCGTTGCATTGCAAGACTGAATGACATCTCAGATTATCTCGGTGTGAGCCTGACCAGCCGGGACGCAAAGTCCAAGGCAGCCGCCAGCGAAGCTACCAACATCTTCCAAAGCCATTACCCGGAGCTACTGGCACGCCTCTTCGACTTTCTCTCTCGAATGTCAAGCTGATATTTTTGAATACACAGCACAAGAAATTCTTCGTCAACGTCCCAACCCTCATGAACTGGATCTTCTGGGCCTTCAAGCCTCTTCTCCCGGCGGCGACTTTGGCTAAGATGTCGGTCGTGGGCTCCGGTCACCATGCACTCAAGAAGGCGCTCCTGCCAGTCATCGATGCCAAGGAGTTGCCCCAGCGCTACGGTGGCGAAGCTGAGGGATGGTAGACATGCATCCGAAGGCTATATATCCACTTTTAGGACTTCGTTTTACGCCGGATTTCATTCATATTTTACTCCTCAGTCACTAGCATGACGCCCATTTAACCAGGTAGCCACTTTCCTTGCACTTTCATCACGATTTCCTGCCCCTCTTTTCAAAGTTACTGTATAGCAATCCTTCATGTGATCACTCAGATATTATACAGTCTGTTAACGTATATCCATCGTTAACTCCAACAGCAAGCCTATCATTTTTTTTGGCACATATATATAGATCGTACAATGAGATCCGCTGCTCACGCTTACACGAGGCATACCTCCGGCACACCCCTGGTATCAACAACCCTGCCTGAGATAACTCGAGTGACCCGACAGTCAAATGCGATCCCTCTCATTTGAGCTGTCCGCCTTGCGCTCTGTGCGAGCACTTCGTCCCATCCTTCTGAGGTTGTCCAGTTCAACGTAACACTCGACCACCCTGTTACTTCAATCGCCTTTGCGACACTGGCTAAACTCACTCCATCCGCGGGCCTCATGGAAATATGGCGGGTGATGAGACCCATAGCAGGAGTCCTGATCGCTCTGGAAATGGATAGTGCAGTCGCACAATAGCCGTCGGTAGAAAGTCTTTCCAGAGAGGTCATTATGGGTATGGCGGCATCTATGGCGTATTCCTCGCCTACGTCTTGAGTGACAAGGGTACATCTTGATACTATGAGATTCGAGAGCGTCGGAGCGACAGCGGTGAGGAAGGCAAGTAAGTCCTGGTTGGAGAGGTCCCGCACGTAGTTCAGGTGGAGCTCTCTCAAGCGTGGGGCAGGAGTCGTTAAGAACGACAGGAGTTGGAAGCCCCAGAGAACACTGGATTGTATCGTGAGTTTCCGTAGATTTAATCTTAACTGTCGTGCTGGGGTCCTGCAGGACAATTAATCGATTTCAAAAGAGTGAATATTCACCATAAACTTACTTGAGTTTCTCCTCGCGGAGATTGCTTAATTCCAAAGTTTCTAGATGATCCCATCCCGCAATGGCTGCCTGCACCTCAGGCATGCTAAGTTGCGATCCGCGAAAGAACTTGTTACTGGGGTTCGGAAAATTCATTAGGCACACGCGCACATGACGCAGCCGTTCGAGTAACGGAGACAATCTCTGCGCAAAAGCGGGGTTGACATATGTCAAGCGCACAGTCTCAACTAGTGTTGCATGGTAAAGAATGCGCAAGATTGCCTCCCATTTTTCATCCCCGCGTAACCCAGTCGGCTGGATATTGTACTCAAAGATCGATGGGTCGAATATGCGTATGGCAGCTGCCCGCTCGGGGCGTGTGTCGAGAAGCCGTGCGACGGGAATAACGCCAGGATGGTCATATTCAACAATCTCTTCGAAGCCTCCAAGGGCAAGGTCCAGCACATGCATCCATGACTTGCAAACAAGACCATAAGACAACAATTTCCTGCGCCAGCCTTTCCATTTATCTGCCAGCGCTAGCTTGACGATACGACGCAGAACTTCGGGATGGAGCACTGGAATCGATGAACTCCTACGAGACATAGGGACTACACGGACCGAGTGAGAGCAGATACAGGATCTGTCATTTGTTGGGTCATAGCTATTCATGGCAAGGGCGGCGATCGGTCGGAAAGAGTGAGAGGTGTTGAGGAGGACGTGGACGGGGGGATGCGCGGGGCCACAAGGGTATACATGGTCAAACGCTGCGCGAAGGTCTCTCCGTTGTTCCAATTTGGACAATGAGCTGGGAATGAGCTCGTAGATGTTGTATCGGCTGTTGCCAGTGTCGGTCAATTCAAAGATCACGGTGCACACCGATTGAGGCGAATTTGTGGCAAGACCATGGGCAAGATGCGTCGCAGAAGACCGACGTCTGAGGACTTCACGATAACTAGGTCTACTCGCTGCTGACGGTATGCCGAACCTAGTGTAATCAAAGCACTCCACG
This sequence comes from Tephrocybe rancida, assembly GCA_018858115.1. Lineage (NCBI taxonomy): Eukaryota > Fungi > Basidiomycota > Agaricomycetes > Agaricales > Lyophyllaceae > Tephrocybe > Tephrocybe rancida. The sequence goes on from JABCKT010006501.1 coordinate 8,916, forward strand.
ATGTCCTGTCGCGCTTGAGAATTAAGGTAGAAACGACAGGTGGGAGCTGATACTCACTAGGTTTTCAAATGCACCCTCGGTAGAATAGACGATGAGTATGCGTACGCCTGAGAAAAGGAGTCTAGCGTTGTCCTCAAGGACGACGGAGATGAAACATCCATTCCCGCCGGGAGTGGCTTGAGGACCTTCGTATGTGTTGACGCTAAGCCAGTGGTCGTCCATGTATGAGTATCAAGAAGTCGAGGAACATTTTCAAGTACAAGCCAGCGGATGATGCCGGTCGATGGAGACGCTTGGAGACGGGGAGAAGTTGAAACGCGGTAACCTTGTGGCCATCAGCATCTTACAAGTCCCATTACATAGTATTGTCACAACTTGCCCACAACTACAACCCCAAACCGTTTTGCGACTCGAAAACTTTTCTTCGTTTCTTTCGGGATGGACGGTCACTGGCCCAGCTATAAAATCTCTCTTCATGATGAATACCCCAACGAACCATATGCATGTTCAGTTTCTGTTGTACTCGATACTCTGCTTATCTGCATTTCTCCGCCATTCACCTTGTCCTTGTATACAGAGAAACAGAGTCTCCGCAGAGGAGTCGTGAGTTGATGCCCAGTAGTACCCTGATAAAATCACTCATGAGACAGCGTGTCGCCGTGTGCGCAACGTTAACAGTTCATTAAACCGTGCCCATGGCCCAGTAAAGGCAATCCATACGGACAGATGCCACCTAAATGTGCCTTCGGGCTCGCGTTAACAAACCAATAAGCTAACTGAGCGTGGCAATCATATTTTGAACAAGCTCTCTTCGACTTCTCTGCCAATGTGTACGATTGTCCTTGAACTCGTCGAACTGCCCCCTCCACCATTCACCAACAATTCCATTCCCGTCACCCTGACGCCTCGCCTCCGATTTCCTTGAGGACGATTCCTGTCAGCTTGCGCACAACTATACACGGACGTGTGGCTCTGTGGACTGCTCAATGATCGTGGACCTTTACTGCCACTATCTATTGTATAATGTCATTCGAGATCATCACCCCGGCATAATCCCCACGTACTCTGCACGAATACTACCGACGCTGGCCTCCGATGCTATATAGCATTGCTGCCCACACATGTTATCATTGAACGTGATGTCAGGAAGCAGCAGCGCAATTGGCCAGTTGAGTTGTTGTCGTATCGCCTTGTCTGCAGATCCTGGTCATTTGTACTCCACATATTTTTCGAGCGCATAGATGAACATATTGCTCAATGGGTACTATCCAGGCCGTTGCACGATGTATCGAGGCAAACCCAGATCGTGCACAGCTTATCTACAAACTACAAGTCGGACCCGGCGAGGCTCCCGTTTGATATACATAACTACACTGAGGAGGCATGGCAAGCCGCCCTGAATAAGGATTCTTGATTGCTACACTCGCACCATAACAATGCTCCTGGTGCCCCCTCCACTCAGGTGGCAAAGCTGCCTAAGCTTCCCGTTCCAAACGGGGCCTCCTGCAGCTGCGAGAGCATCTAGATTATTTGCACTAGGTACAGGACTCATCACTCCAACAAATGTTTAAACATCTCCGGATCCACCTCCCTCCCCGCTTCTAAGGCCACAACAATTGCTCGTGAGGCAAAGATCTGCCCAAACCTTTCTCGTGGGCAAACGATGCATCCCCACTGTAAGCTCCACATGCCGGGGGATTTATGTTGAAGTTCATCCCATAGTAATCTCCAGGTCATTGAAGTGTTTGCCACGGCAGGTGGTTCATTGAGGTAACGGTATAGGTCTCTGGTGCCAGAAAAAACACCAGAAAAAACAAAGCCCCTGTAAGGAGCTGGAGTTTGAAAGTTCATATCACCTAGTAAGCCAAGCTTGGACATCATGGTTGTGACCTCTTCGATGCAATCTGAGCGATGTTGACCATTGGTGTCATCTATGAAGGACTGCAGGTCACTTGCTTAGTGAATGATGTGACCATAGTAGTACATTGCACGTACATCGAAGGTTTGAAAATGTTTGATATGACTTTCTATTCTGATAATGGACTGGGCGAGGTCGTCCACCATCGTCGCACAGTACCTCACATGCTCGAGACCAGTGCGAATCATAGGTGCGATGCTTTCACGAGAGCCATACATAGTTCGGCTAGTCAGAATGGCCTCAACGAGGCGGAAACGTGCTGTCCAGTCCGACCCTTGTTGAATGCATTCAAAGGTAGCACCATGGGCGCCGACGCGGATACAAGCTCTTGAGAGGTCTGAAAAGACTTAGAGTTATAGGAGGCAGAAAAAGGAGAGACCCACCACCAAACAGATCACCTAGTAGCTTTCTGCCATTCTCCTTCAAAATGAGGAGAAAATTGACGTCCGCCTCGTCTTCCAGAACTCCGTGATTGCGGCTGAAAGCCCCGTACATTCCAGCCCAGAGGACTGCCAAATGGACCTTGTCTGACTCCCAGATCGGAGACACTTTACTTGAAACTTTTTCGAAGGTGAGATGGGGCGGGGAAGGAGTGCTCAAGTGTGTGGGGATAAAAAGCCGACTCGCTTCAGACACGACTGGGAGAATAAACTCGGGTTGTTCGATCTTTAAGGGCGGGCTCTGGGGTACCGAAAAGGGGCTGGGCGGGGGGCTGCCAGTGCGGCGGCATGTAGATGTTGTTGGTAGAGAGGTGGACACGAGGGGCCAACAATCTTTGGTCGAATGAATTATTAATTGCACGACTTAGAGAATAAGGTGGTATTATATGCCTTGATGGTCTTGGTTTGAGACAGGGTTTGAGAATCTCCCGTCGTTCAATAACTGATGTCATTGTTTACTTCCGCAGGGACTTCTCTAGTCCAGACCAAAAAATGACCACTATTAATGGCCAATGCTCTTTGAAAACGCTGGATCAACTAGCTGAGTGCTGAGAGGAATTGCGAAAGTATTGTGCATCGGTCGTCAAGATTCGTGCTGTAAGCGACCTGGTTGCGATATGCCTTCAGCTCCAGAGACCTCTGGTAATAATGCTGTGTTCAGAGGGTTATTACATGCTTTCGTGCGTCACAGATTGATGAGAAGATGCTCGAGCTGTGCTCTGAGAACTGTTTCACGCGCAAGATTCGCCTCGGATTACGCCTCGAGCTGTATCACAAGAGCCACCCGTTTCGGGGGCTTGGGATTCTAGGCACAATACCCGGTTGTACAGTCGGGGCAAGGTCAGCTTCGGCGAAAGCGTGAGCCGTTTAACAGAGCCCTGAAGCCGGCGATGGTCGCGGCTAGCTTGAAACGAAAGGGACTCCCATTTAACGCCGATGCATCGCCAAGGGCGTAACACCGATGGTCCACGAGCCTAAAATGCGGCGGCAAGATTTCTGGCGGAAATCTGGAGGAAGGCTACTACTCCCTGTAACCCAAAGCAAAGTAAAGCATCAGCTGGTACACGCCGACAGTGGCGTCGTAGTTTATTCCCAGCCACATATGCTTTCCAACATAGAATGATTGAAAGTCGCGATCGTTGAAAGGCCACAACAGATCCAGCTGCCAGTCACAGAACCAACAACGGCCAACGCAACGAGGAGGGTGGCCTGGAAGGCAGCGACAGGCTTGATATCGTGCCGATGGCGGAAGGGTCAAGGTACGGCGGTGGTGGATCACAGATCCTGGGTCGAAAGCAATATTACCTGAATGCTGTCACGAACACCTTGAGAACTGATACAGCCAAAGAGGAGAGCATGTATGGTCATAGTGGACCATGGTGTGGAATAGGTATCTTCGGCTTTCGCGAAATTCGAATCGCGTTATCATGATGATAATATCGCGTCAATATCCCGATTTTGTGGTGTTAAAGGATGTGAAGAGGCAATCAGTTCTCAGTACTTTGAGGGTAACAGAGAAGTTTCCGGTGATGTATTGAAAGTCCACAGTTTGCCTTCAATCAGACTCGACAAAAAGTACTGATACCGTCTTGGAAGAATGTCCGCACTCCTCGCCACTCATCCGACTCGCTCCCATAACTTCTCGCAATTGAAAGACACGCATCACTAGGCTTTCCAGGTAATTTACCTCCCAACAGAAACGTGGGAGCACCTTCAAATAAAGGTTCGTCCCCATCGAGCTGCAGTGTCTCCAATCCAGGACACATAATGACCAGGGACACAATCAGTGCCTCATTGCCACCTGAAATGGTGAGGTGTCGAATGCCTGGCAGGATAAACGTGACCGGCGCCTGGCGCCGTAGGTGGCGGAGGTCGATAGATACGCGCTGGGGAGACGCGTACCTCAATTCGAGATGGGTAAGAGTTGTAGGAAGAGGATTGTAGGAGAGGAAATCGAACACGTCGTCGAATGACGCGTGGACGTAGTCGATCAAAAGGGTGCGTAGATGCGGCGTGGTGTCGAGTATGCGCAGGAAGTATAACAGATTGGATAAGACTTTCTCCATTAAAGGAGTCGGTTCGCCAAATGCGCCGGTCGGAGAATGGTTGACTGTCACGCTTATAGATCGACACAAGAGGCCGGGTAGTCGTCTGGTCCTTTTCTCGAGGAAAGGGGATACCCCTGAGAGAGTTGCAAGATATGTGTCGAGGTAGGATGAATTTGGGATGTAGACGTGCTTCAAGGACATTCGAAAGGACATTGCCATCCACGCCTTATTGACCAGCATGGAGGATGTGATGAGGATAATTCGATGTTCTTCTGACAAGGGCGAAGACCAGATATGGGAGAAGACAGCTTCTACCAACTCGACTGGAAGTTGTGGGATGTTGAAGGGTGCCATGTTCAGCAGATAAATTTGACCCGCTCAACGCCCTCGGGCATTTATACACCGTCAACCAGGGTCAGGAGAGCATGGAGATATGCTATCTACATCTCGTCTCGCACAGTGCGTCGGCCATTGAACTACTAGCACAGTAAACTCCGGGATGGCGTTTCAGGCACTCGTAAAGGAGACTAGATAGCTCTTGATGCAACGACTCCAGCTAGAAGGTATGCAGAGGTATGGCGCCATTGAAAGCCTAGATGGTGCTGGGAGGTCCGAGAGTGACGGGACCCCGGAGTCCAGACCACTGCCACCAGTTCGAGAGTCGCGTGCTCAGAGTTTATGTAACTAAGCTGTTCAGTGGCTTCCAATCCAAATAGACACAAGCGCGTCTGGGCACATGACTGATGTGGCTTTCGTGCTACTGTACAGTACCCGGCAACTTCCCGCAGGATTCTCACGCAATAGACCAAATTATCGCCCAGTCCAGTGCTCGACACCACTAACCCTCAAAACTCCTCAAGATGGTCAGAATCTATCACCTCCGTTCGTGTTAACATGTACTGAAGGTATACGCAGACAAAACGCACAAAGAAGGTCGGAATCACGGGCAAGTACGGTACTGTGAGTCTCGAGATAAAATGGCATTTGGTGGACGGATCGCTCAACTATGATTTCGCTCGTATAGCGTTACGGTGCCTCCCTGCGTAAGCAGGTCAAAAAGATGGAAATCTCTCAGCATGCCCGTTATACCTGCACTTTCTGTGGCAAGGTGCGTCGCCAGTCTTCGATTGTGGGGGAAATGATGCTGAAGGATATCTGGTGTTTACAGGATTCCGTCAAGAGAACAGCAGTTGGCATCTGGAACTGCTCATCGTGCAGAAAAGTCATCGCTGGAGGAGCATGGACTGTCTCGACGACTGCTGCCGCCACCGTCCGCAGGTGCGTTCCTTTGCCTTGGACTGGCGCAAGATCTGCCGCTGACATTGATCTCTTATGCAGCACTGTCCGTCGTCTGCGCGAACTGACAGAGGCATAGAGCGTGCCCGTTTGCTCCCTTTCTTCTCATCGTCCGCTGCATATTTGTATGTTCGTATGTCCACATGAAATCAACCACCACTATGAACAGCACGCTGTACCTTATCTCCTGAGTCACTCTTCACATAACTTAACAATCGGACGCTTTAGACTTGTACATGTGAATTGGTACTTCAAAGCAGAGTTACAGCAGGGGCAGCGTATGTGCAATAGATCAAGATATAGATGGGAGTGGGGTCGCCTGTCAGCGCCTATATTGTTGCAAAGTCCAGTCCACCGGCCACAGTCCCGTCATCCACCTCAATGTCCCCATCCGCGTCTGCATCACCTCTGACCATCAGAAACATGGGGTCCACGACCTCAGCCAGCGCCTCTTCTCGCTCGTCTTCCTCTTCTTTGCTCATCTCTAAATGTGTCACACGAATGATCTCCCATTTATCGTCGTATTGTTCGTAAATCTGATTGAAAGTCGTCAGCGAGGTTCTAAACAGTTCAATATTTTATTCACATTGGCTCGCTTCTTCTTAAGAGTCATTTTTCGTTCAATGTTCTTGTAGTAGGCACCCTTGAGTCTCTGAGGCGTTCTGCGTTCCACACCAATGTCATTGATGGTCTCTGGAGGGTCGCCGTCGTTCAAGACAAGCAAGAATTCGTTCGGCACATCCTGTTCGACTTTGACCGTCTCGTAGTCTCGCACAAATTGGAATATTGTTTCCTAGCATCAAAGGTTAGTCTCCGCACCTAAGAAGGCCGACGAAGCGAACCTCTTGCTCCTCTGGAACTTCGTAAGGTGATAGCCCAAACCGCGTTTCCTTGAACTTGAGCGCTGATTCATCATCTTGTGTCAGATAATACGCGAGGAAGGAGTCGTGTTCGGTCTTCATGGGTCTGAGGATGGCGCAGTCCAACCGTGGGTCCTCGGCCTATACAGTCATTAGCAGGCGTCAACAAGAACCATGTACAATATTCATACATCGAGAGCTCTCTCTCCAGGCCGCTCGGAGAATCTGAAGAGATCGTATTGATTTGACCAGATGTCAGCATCAGGAAGAATCTCATAGGATTCGACAGCGGTGACGCCGGGTTTATTGGGGTGTTGAATGGTTTCAAGAGAAAAGTTGTCGTTGCACTCGACGAAGGATGTATCGATGTCGCGGAGTTGAGCTCCACGTGAAATGTCGATCGCGGCAGCCTGAACGTGTTTTCTGAACGAAAGTCAACAACGCGCGGAGCAAAAGCAGTGAAAGGGCGCACGTTTCGTGACCGCTAGATTTTTGTGAGCTTTCTCGACTGATATACTCCGTCTTTCGTAGCCAAGGTACATTTGCTAATGGTGTAGCGGATATCGAGCCGTTCGTGTATGATCCAGACGGTGTCGAGTCACCCAGTAGGAACGCGTCTTTCGGATCAAGAGGTGGTAGGTTCTGTGGGTCAGGGTTGAGTTCTGTTGAAAATGACACTTCAGTAGAACCGCAAGAAGACTTTGGGAAATGTTTAAGGCTAACCAGAATCATCCCCTCCCTCCTCCCACAAGCAATCAAATTTTCCAAGATCTAAAGGCATTCCACATTCTGCATCCACAATCATTGGTAGTGGTGTCTCATTCGCCAGAGCATTCAGAAACTCGGGTCGGGCATAACGCATTGGGTTAGTTGGAATGTTGAGTAATTTTGGAGGACGTGGTGGCGGGGGAAGGGGGTTGGAGTAACGAACGCGCACCAAAAGATCTAGTTTAGAGCTATAGCGCAGTCAGTCACTTGTATAAAGCGCAAAACACGACATTACCTCTTCTTGCTCATTACGGTGGTAGTTTTCCCTGTCACGGTCACTTGAAGTTGTCAAAGTCCACTTGATGCCAGGGCATTGGAAAACATGAATCAACAGTTGCTATTTTTAGGCTCGGTCACTTGGACTTTGTCAGTCAAATATTGTGTCAAGATTGAGTTTTCGCAGGCCGTATTGCATCTGCTGTCTCTAAATATGTTCTGCATCTTTACTTCCCACTCCCATGAGCTCCATTATCGGTCTAGTCAAGAGGGTCATAACGGTAATACATGATATCTTTAATCCTAGAATGCACAACTTTGCTCAGGCTCATGTACAACTGGCTCTTCTCTAGGCTTTTAACCCTCCTACTTCCCCGCCCTCGGCAGAGAGTAGGCCACTCAAGTTCGGTGTTCTGGGCGCAGCTGTTATTGCACCAGTAGCAATTATTTCGCCTGCCAGGAATCACCCAGAAACTGTTGTATACGCTGTTGCGGCGCGTGATAAAGCGAGAGCTACCACTTTTGCGAAGAAGTACGGAATTGAGAAGGCATACGGAGGACCGAACGGGTATCAAGGTAGCGTCGTCCGCCATTTCAAACCTAGTATAGATCCTGACGCTTCTCAAAGAGCTCATCGACGATCCTGAAGTTGACGCGATTTATAATCCTGTACGTGGGCCGTTCATCGTCATCGTACTTGTTCCTTATACATTTTGAAGCTGCCGAATGGACTTCATTTCGAATGGACGATGAAGGCATTGTCTGCTGGCAAGCACGTCCTTCTTGAGAAGCCCTCAGCAAATACTGCCGAAGAAACTCGTCAAATGTTCGAACTTGCGGAGAAGAAAGGTTTAGTTCTTCTGGAGGCCTTTCACTACCGGTACTTCGCTCGTACCTTGCTATTTCAACTGACTCTTACCAGTGTTATCATAGCTTCCATCCCGCCGTACAACGCGTCAAGGCCATCATCGACGGCAAGGAGCTGGGTGCTATCAAGCACATAGACGCTTTGCTATCGATTCCCAAAGGATTCTTCAATAAGAATGACATCAGATTCGATTTTGCACTCGGTGGAGGTAGTCTCATGGACATGGGATGCTACACCCTCAACATCATTCGATACCTGTCGTCGTCCGATCCCACGTCTGTTATCACTGCTGAACACGACTTGTTTATCCCCGCCTCTGCTCCAGCCTCTTTCAAACCCAACGTTGACCGCGAAACCACAGCATCCCTAGCATTGCTCAATGATGTAACTGCCTCTTTCAAAGTTGACCTTGGAGTACCCTTCAAATACGGCATTATCCCACTCATGCCTAAGGTCAGTGCAGTCATCACACTGGAAGGTGGCAAAATCGAACTCTATAATTTCATCGCGCCGACAATATACCATTCAATCACGGTCACCGCCAAGAGCGCTGACAATAAGCCAAAGACCAGGGTCGAGAAGGTGTATACATTTACGGAGGGTAATATGGAGGGCAAGGGCGAGGTATGGTGGACGACCTACCGGTTCCAGCTAGAGGCATTTGTCGATCGCATCAAGGGACGTACGCCCCAAACCTGGGTGGAGAAGGAGGATTCCATTGCCAACATGCACTGGATCGAGCAGATTTACGCAAAGGTACGATTTCCCCTCCAATTGCAGTCCATGGAAAACTGCTCACTACAGCCATGCAGACTGGCCTCGGAAGTCGCCCGAAGTCGGAATTTGTTCTCTCCCAGTAACAAGTGTATACATATTTCCTTGTATTTCCCGACGCCCCTGGGAGATGATTGTTTATTATGCCTCAGCCATGACTACATCCTTATCACCAACTTCTGACCTGGGCTTTTTCGCATCAGGTTCCTTGGCCCCATCGTCTGAAGTCCCGGGTGCTGAAGCCAGAGCCTGTTCCTTCTCAAGCACTTTCTGCTTGTTTTTAAGTCGACCAAGGATCTTCTTGTTCTGTTTTTCCGGTTCAGGTGCTGCAATATCACCTTCCTCATTTTCCGCATCGTTGCCTTTGGGCATGGCAACAAGATCGTTGTAAAGTTCCAGTTTCTTGAGGTCTTCGGCAGACGCTGTAAGGATTCTCATCAGTGAGTCGCCGACTTGAGGTCATACGAAAATTACCTGGAAGCAGAACTTTCGAATTGAGAGCTTCGCAAATCGGTGACGTTGTGATTGACTTTACGAGCTGGTGGGCTATCAGAGAATGCTTCCACGCATTACAGATATTCGTACCTCTCCAGATTCGGAAATGTCAACCACGAGCACAAAGCATTTAGTTGAAGGCTCTGTGCCGTCGGTCCAGTTACCATCGAGAGTCACCCACACTTTATTTTCTTGAGGAATGACGACAAAATCGAGTACGGGTTGCTCAAATTCAAGTACGCGGACATTCGCCACCGCTCTGTCGCTGGGATAATCCACTGAAAAAAGTGCTGTTGCACTATGAAGAAGACTGTCAGAAGTATTCTTTTCAAAACATGGGGTGACTTACCCAACAGCGCTGAAGATGATACGACGAGAATTCGTAGTCTCTATTTTGTGGATGACAAGGACTTTGTCGACCTTTTCCTCTGTGCCTGCCGTTTCTCCTGTTGTCGCACCAGAGGCTGCTGCGACATCTTCCGGCGCCTCAGCCACGGGTGTCTCCTCCCCTTCAGGTGCCTCAGATTCAGCCTTCGCCTTTCCCTTTCCCCTCGCCTTCTTACCGCGCCCTTTGCGTTTTGCACCGGATACATCCTCGCCGTCGTCTCCACGCTTCCTCTTCGAACTACTGACACGGATATACGGCTCGACAACGTCCCACACCGGGATCTCGTGCTTCACGGTGCCGGCCATCCAATCCCAAATCTTCAGCGTCAGGTCTCCTCCACCCGATACGAGGTCTGCAGGCGCGAATGCGGGGTTGTGGATAGCGGATACGAACCTGTGCAGGTTGTAGATTACCGAGCTACATTTGGTGGATTGGCACTCACTTGGTGTGGCCAAGGCAGTACATCTCGATATTGTAGCCCTGTGGATACCAGCTCACTCGTATGTGCTCGTCGCGATCTGCGGTGATAATGTACTTTTCGTCGCGACTGAGGAGGAACGCATTGAGAAGCGACGCGTGTCCGAGGATGAGGGTGCCACCAGATGGGTTTTCGTGTGAGGAAAGGGCGTCTTTCTTTTGCTTTTCAGTCAAAGGAGCGAAATCAAAAGTGTAGCTATGATGTTCTGTATTCAGTGAAACCTCAACACCCCCGAGGTAACGCACTCACCTGAAAACGTCGCCAAACTTGTCCGAGACAAGAAGAGTTTTTGCATGTGCTGTGAAGAGAATTGAGGTGGGCCGTTTTGGAAGCTCCCTGACGTTGGCCAAATTCAAAATGCCCGTCAGGCCTGATAATATATTTTCAACGGCCATAACATACCGTTCATTCACTAGCCCTAGACCCTCTATCTCCCATATCTTCAGTATTTTGTCATCTCCCGCAGTGGCTATATAACGAGACGTTCGATCAATGGCCGCGCATCTGATGACTCCAGGGTTGGTCGCGGTGTAACGCACGTCCCCGGTGCTAGGTTTTCACTGTCAAAAGGATAATACGGGAAGTAAAAAACAGAGCTTCGTACGAAATGTCAAGCACTTGGATAGAAGGCCCAGAAACTGCTGCATAGAACAGGTGCCCAGGAAACAGCTGGGCGATGGGATAGAGCGACATCGTAACTCAAAAATGTGCATGGCTCCTAGGTTAAATAATACCTCAGAACATCTTATCTTATCTTTTGTTGGATCGACCGAATTTTGTAAGGCGGCCTCCGTAGGAGTGGCTGGAAAACCTTTATTCTTTCCACCTTTGCCCTTACTTTTCAGTGTATATGCATATGATTCATGAACTGTCAACAGACGATCACAGACACGCTATAACTTAATAATCATAAGTACTTCTGCATGAATATTATTTTGCAACTAAAATACATAACTAAGTGACGTACACGAATGTCAATCGTGCAAGGTCGGATTGTATCAATTTGAATAACGAAACTCTAAAGCTGTCTTGCCTTCTCCTTGCACTGGGGTCCCATCTCGTCGCTCTTTCCTGCGGAGTTCTCCTCTCCAACAAAACCGCCAGAGTGGCCTGGGCCTTTAGATGCCACCATGCTAGGTTCTATGCTACCTGCGGCCATTCCTGCTCTTGACGATGGAGAACCAAAAGCATCACCAAGTGAAAAATTGGTTGAGAGGGATGGCTTGAACGGGGCCTGCCTCGGCAGCGTCGAGGTTGTCGCAGAGTATAAATCGAATGCAGAGATCGATGTAGGAAGCGTGTTGTTACTATCAAGAATAACTGGATTCTCTTGCGAGTTTTTGGGCTGGATGTTGGCTGCTGTAACTGGAATAAGGTTGGTGTCAACCAGTCGAAATAGGTGGAATCTTACTTGTGAGGACCCCAAAGGGGCCTGCATCACCATTCGTAGCTTCGGGTATAAATGAGCAACGGAGGTCTGAATCGACTTCGAGACTTGAGTTCGGACTTTGTGCCGCTGACGGTACTGGAGCGGTCGTTGTAAGCATAGTTTCCAAAGTTCTACCCTCTACCCCCATCTGAGCCCCCATTTGCGCAGTAGGATTAGTGAGTTGGAGACCCAATCCAAGAGTGCGAGCTGTCGAAAGTGTGGGCAGTGTCACATTGTTCTCGGTGAGCCGTACTTGACCTCCCCAACACGAGAAGTCGACGTCGATTGTGGGGGTAATTTCAGGGCCCTGTAAGCGATACTGGTTGAGGGTTGTTGATAAGTGCGGTGCCTGTGATGGGGACCCGTCACCAGAGCCTTGACATGGTTCTAACATGATGGTGGAAGTCTCCGATGAAGGTTATAAGTTACATTGAACATAGCCTCTTGTTGATTAAAATGTCTCACCATACGCAAACTTCCCTCCGTGACTTCCGGCGAGTGAACTTCAGTATTAACATCAGGGAAGGCGGTAGACGAGGAGGTGGGTAATGTTATAATATCCTCGTCAGTGCTAGGATTGAGAAATCTTCCCTTCGATATAGCGCTAGGTTCCTTCATCATGGAATCCGCAGGAAGTGGTGTTGAATGCAACTCTGAGATGGACGGCTACATAGCAGGTAAAAATCGTGAGAAGAAGGAAATTGGGTAAAGTACCTGGCTCTGTGCACTAGAAGAAGTGTGCTCCATCTGTTTCTGTGATAAGACCACTTCGGGGTCCTCGTTGTTAACCACACCCTGCCGCTAACCCAGTCACATGAGCACATTTAGGACATCATAGGCAGAAGATCGCACCACACGGTCCAAAGTGCTTTCTGGGACAATGAGAACAGTGTTGGTACTGCTCAGGTGTGAGAGACGATTTGAGAGACGACCAGACGAAACGAGCAAACCATGTTTCGGGGCTGTCGCGTGTAGCAGGGACCTGCTCGAGTGGCTCCAAACCATCACTTTCCTCGTCGCTAGCCACGGCCTGGGCAGTCAAGAAATGTAAGCATGTCAATCGAAATAGCACAAGGAAGCAATGGTACTCGATGGTCCAAGATATTTTCACATCCAATTGAAATTGAAGTACTGTAAGGACTGTTGAGGTGTGAAGACAATTTGAGAGAGAGTAATAGGCAAACCATCCGGGTCCGTTGTCGGCAGTAGTCTTGAAGGTCTGCCCATCTATATCCTTGTCATCATCTGCGCCCTGGGCAGTCACAAGACATGAGCTTGATAATCAAGATGGCATGGGGAAAGAAAGATCGTACCCCACGATCCAGTGTATGCTCGGAAACATTTGATATCCTAGAGGAGCTGTTGGCGGTGAGAGACGGCTGAAAATGATTTAAACGAGCAGACCATGTTCTGATGCCAGCCGGTTGTACTTGAGTAGATGTTTCCGACCCAACCAGGATAGAATTACCATTAGCACCCGTTTCTCCCGTGTTATTTGCAGCGTCATCCGGCCTCGGTCGTTCATCTGTTACGTTGTCTTCAACTCTATGGGCGTCATCGGCATTGTTGGCAGTACCCTCGACACTTGCCTCGGGTGAGTCACTACATTTAGATTGCAGGGGAGGAGGGGAGGAGCAAGACTCGTCTCCAGAAGTGTTTTCTTCGGACACGATGCTTCCCCGCGTAGACGAATCCCGATCGCGACGAGTAACACCGTTGTTATCAAGGGAGGTTAAGGTTTGATGTATCGCAAGGCCAAGAGGAAGGGATGTACTGATGAAAGCAGATTTCTCAGGCGAAGGTATGGTATAGAGAGTCCTCAGCTCGTCGATAAGTCGTCGGAGACGCCAGATATAAAGGATCAACCCGATTTGAGAAAGGGTCAGGCCGTAGAGCCATACAGTCTGAATACCACCATCGAGTTTGATGAACTTTCGCCATACGGTGCCACATAGTATTGTCCATTCCGCGTTCCACAAATTCGACCATTTGACGTTCCGTAAGAGTCCCATATGCAATTCAAACCTGAACCTATGCCAGTGCGTCCTGGGAGTCCAAATACTGAGATCCGTAACATTGTCAGAGTTCACGGAGGTGTCGCTGTTGAAGGAGATCGATGGACACATGCAGTTGCATCTCTCGGCACGAGCTTCAAATAGATTTGGGGCGAGGCAGAAAAAGCTGACAGAGGCCGCGTGACCTGGGAGTTGCAACTCTAGTTCGCAGGCCGCGTCGCATCCATAAAGTAAAGGGATAGTCCAGTCTGTGATGTGGTACATCGCTCGGACGCGAGCATTCTCTCGCCGTACATAGGCCATGTGGTCCACATCGTCGTGCCATTTTGCTTTGGCATTGGCAGAAGCGCACTGGAGTTTGACAACAGAGGTCTCTACACCTACCTGTGGTATGAACCAAGACCATATGGCAAGAACTCCAGCTATTACTGGAATTTGTAGCATTTGGCGAGGATACTGGTTTTGGGCAAGGTTTGGGGGAGAGGACGTGACTCTGTGTCTCACAATCGTCACAGTCACAGGTGATGATTCGGTCACCTGACCGTGATTGCCCCTATTTTTCATTGCAAGTCGGTGCTGGTAGTATCCATTCTTGCATCGTCACACTTATTTGTTACACTCATACCACTGTGTAAAGATGTGGAACACAAAGTTCACGACATTAGCATCAAGTGCTTTTCACTCCTTTGCTGTGTCAGCTCTTAAAGTCTTTGTGACTAGGTTTTATCTGGACAACTCCGAATCGCTTCCCCTGGCCCAAGATCTTCGCCGCCCCACCCCGACCCCAACCACTACCCTCCTCCCAACCGCCACCTCTCTGGGTCAGGATACGTCTATCCCCACCTTTGAAGCTATTGTCCTTCTCTCCATGCTCGTTGTCCTTGGCTTTATTGCCGGCCTTACTGTGACACTGCAGCGAGTTTCAAGGCCCAGAAATTACGCGGCATGTAGCGAAAACGCAGTCCACTCCTTCACTCGGGGGACACACAATCTATTTGAAGGCAAGTCTTTGATACGCAGAGACGGAGCTTTTATTCGGCCTCTTCGGCCCCCCCAGACCCCGGACTTTTGGCTAAGGTCGTTACAAACTCTGGTTCAACACATGTCCATCAAGTATGATACCTACAAGCCAGAAGATGTTGATGCAGCACAACTGGGCAAACCTCACGAACAACCAACGGGCTTGCAACCGCACCCAGGGGCCTTGCAGTTGCTCGATGCACAGAGTACCCACCGTATCCTTGAACCCAAACCGCAGAACATCAATACCGCCGCCGTCGTGACACGTCTCGAAGACCAACTAGACCCCTCGTCGTCTCAAATCATTGCCAGCCTAAGGGAGGAATTAAAGACCTCGCGCGCTCGCTGTATAGCCCTCGAAGCCAACCTCACCAGTCTTGACTCTCAACTTCGGACACAAACACTGGACCTAAGGTATCAGATCTCGGAAAGGGAAGCCCTCATTACACACCTGGAGGGCCGACTTGAGGCGCATTCGTCACAGGCTAGCATCCACGAAAGCACTCTAAAGGCGCAGATAGAGTATCTCCTTGGTCGCTTGGCAACACTTGAAGAGAATGTTACCACACTCGAGACGCAGCGTTACCAACGAATACTAGATCTGGAATCACAACTTTGCGAATCCAGAGCGCTGACCACACGAATTCTGGAGGCTGATGTATCACGAAACAATACTTTTTCAGCCGCCCTCAGCGCACAACTGGCAGATCCGGCGTGTTTTCCGACGATCTCAAGTGACTCGATGTCAATGAAAGAAGCATACCGTCAAATGGCCACAAAATATAACGAAATCGCGCGCGACCGCCGAGTCATGCTGCGCCATGTCCGGTCTCTGGAGGCACGGGCTTTTCCACCTGATTGTACGTAAAGAAACCATTGCCTATTCACGGTATACACATACTGAGCAGTTAACAGACCCGCAAATCGAGAACTCGGCTCCTCCAAGCTGTATGTCGTAGCTGTCATATTATTGTACCCACAGGATCTAACCCATGAGTTCTTTATAGACGGTCAATCTATCCAGGAAGGCGCTGTCGACGAATGGTCAGCATCTATCATCACTGCCATGTAATGTAATCAACGGTTGAAAGTAAGTCTTACTGCTCTGTTCTTTCATATCTATGTTCTGACTAGAGGATTAGATTAAGCTTGGTTCATCTCCCCGTCAATCAAAAGTGACATGCGGATCACAATACACAGAACTTTTCTTGCTGTTGTAACCAAGAAAATGGGTGCCTGCCTTCAGCTCTGAGCCGATCATATCCTCGACCTTTACGGGTCACAAGCTACCCCCAACACGACGTCCACGCCTTTCTCCGACCGAAACAAGCCCTTTTCTGCTCAAGTGTTCCCATCCAGCCGCTCCGCGCCTTTCAGAACATAGCTCGACATATCTACAATTCCAGCTATTCTGGTAAATTCTTTCCTTCTTTCGCTGCGTCTCTTGGCCCATTTTTTTTTGACTTACTTAAACGTTTTCAAGACTCCAACCCACACATATACTCCCTTCTTTAGCTTTACCGTCCCCCCCCGAGATCCAACCGTCCATACATTCTTTATAACTCAGTGTTTCGACTACTTCAACACTCTGCGTACACTCACTTTTTTTTACGTATACATTCATTATATCTTGGTGTTTCGACTATTTCAAACACTTAACGTATGGTACTCTCTCATTTTTTTTCTCTTCATGTCTGACTAAAACTCAAAGACTTAGCTTTGCAAAAAAGGAGTTCTGCCTTCAAACATCTCTTGGCGGGCTGTTGAAGATTGAGTACATAGTAAACAGGTGCACGATGCATATTATAATGGCCCCATAACGTAAAGTAGACAATACGCCGACCCCCCTCCACCATGAGGCCTCACCTCCAGTACTTGCCCAACGACTGTCAAATTTGGTTCTCAAAAATATCAATGCTCCAATAGTGACTCGATGGGTTTTATGTGATTGCCTGGGTAGTCATGCAGCTCGCGCCCTCAAAGAAAGCTTCTGAACTGGACATATGGTGAATGCAGGCCCATGAACCATGGCAAATTCCTCACTCTCGGAAGAACGGGAAATATCACAGAATTGAATGCACCGACAGCTTAGTGAACATGGGGGCGGATGGTCAAGAGGAACAAATGAAGCTCGCTGTTGGCCAGGTTGGGGACGTGTTCGAGGCTGACTCTGGGGAGTCGTGGTGAATGTAGTAGGTCCTACTAATTATCGAGAAAAATGGTCGCCGACACCGGTAGCTTCGAAATTTGTAACCACGTTCGCGGTAAGGATTGTTCGTAGTACGTACTTTCCTCCCCATAGCCATTCGTGCCATTTCGTCTCGCAGTCCCCAGTCCTGTGGATCCCTATTCCAAATTATGCCAACGGCGTTCCAACCTGCCACTTCCAGGGCTAGTCCGACGTTCGTTAAAGTCAGCTTTTCGGTCGCACCGAAAACGTTGATGCTACAATTTTGTCTATCTCCCGAGGGCTCGAGGATCTTCGTGAAATCATTGTCTCTCATGGAGCACGCATCCACCGAGAGGGATTCTAGATTGGACATCCGCTGAATGCAGGCGTCCAGGGCGTATTCCTTGTTCTTGAAGGGGCGGGTAAGTTGGCAGGATGAGATAAATAGGTCAGTAAGCGTGGGGCCAATAGCGAAGAGGAACAAATGGAGCTCGCCGTTGGCCAGACCATTGGCACATTCGATCCGGACCCGACGGAGTCTCGGAGGTGAAGGAGTGGTCGCAAAGTGCACGAATTCCGTCCCCGCGAGAAGGCCGCTAGAGAGCACCAACTGGACAATATTGCACTTGAGGGGGAGCGATGGCGCGTCACTGTCAAGTCTGCGTGAAAGGATGTCATGGTACATCTCTGAATGAATGCTCGTGGCTGCCCAGTTGTTGATTCCCACTCGGTACAAGTGCTCCCAGTCTGCGATGAAAGTGATAAAATCTGCCATCCCGAGAGGACGATGATCGTTTGCACCAAAGGAAAACATGATCTTAGCGGAATCATTGAGAACAATAGATATCATGCATCTATGTCGGTTGTTCAAGTGGCCGTCAAGAAACAAGGAGTTATATAACTGATCCCGGCAGTAATCATCCATGCAGAATTGAAAGTTGATCACAGAATGGGAGGGTACTGATGGTTTCTATTCAGGAGAGCTGGTGATGGGCAAGTTAAGGAGGCGGTCGGAGGCAAAGGCAAGAGGCGCGTGATGTTCGGTGCGTCATTCGCGCCTTGTGCAGCTAGTTGTCAGTCGGTTGATATGTATCCCAGTCAGGCAGAACATTATTGAAACAAACATACGCTCAAAGAAGCTTCATGCATCATGGCCAGTTCTAAAAAGTACATTCGATTCTACAATTTCCCGCACTACATCCCAAAAACCTACACATTACCAATCGCATACACACATACAACAGATTTCACCTTTTTTTGATACGATCATGACCAGTTCACCGAAACCCAACCCAAAAGAGAATGATCTAAACACACACACAACCTTTCTTTCTTCTTTCCCTTTGCTCCCCGCAACCTCGAGATCTAAGAAGGCACCGTCGGGCCCCAACTAAGCCTCTGATACCCCGACACCCTCCCCCCAGCTCCATGCGAGTACGTCCTCTGCTTTTGTCCCGGCGCACCGCCCTCCCTACAGGTAAGGCAAAGAGAAGCCCATCAGCACCAATCCCCCAAACACAAAAAAGCCCACTCACCCAAGCCCCAGCGTCGGCTCCTTACTCAGCCTCGCAAAACTACTAGGGAACAGCGGTCCCCGATCCCTCTCGTACCCATGCCCGCTCTCCGACGCGGACGCGGACGACGCATACCCATCTCCCTCCTCCGCGCTTCTTTCCCTGAGGTGCAGATGCTCCCTGAGCGACCCCAAAGAACCAAAAGACCCCGAGCGCCGAAACACGCTCGGCGCACCCGCAAGGCCATACGACGCCACCTGCGGGCGTCCAGACGCGCCGAAGCTCGGCGGGCGCGATCGCGGGGCCGAGGACCCAGCGGTGCCCGCGGGGTAGTTGTACGGGGGCAAAGGCGAGATGGGGGACGGGGGCTTGTACGAGCCCGCGACGGAGGACACGGAGGACGACATCGACTGCACCGCCGATGCGGACGTGGGTGCGGACGCGGGGGGGTCGATGAGCTCCGCGGCGGATATGGGGGCCGTGGAGATGCGGAGGCCCTGGATCTGCGAGGGCGCGATGAGCGTCGGGTCCGCTTCGGCGTCGGCGTCGCGCTCGGCGCCGGTGGCGGTGTCCTCGGTGGCGGCGGTGGATGTCGTGTCGTCGTCATCCTCCGCGCCCTCTTGGATATCGTCGAGTGCGAGGCCGGAGATGTCGTTTGTGGGGCCGGGGTAGCTGCTGGGGGAGATGGACGCGATGTGTGCGATGGGGGACGTGGAGGAGGGCGCGAGGAGGGGCTCGATGGAGAGGAAGGACGATGGAGAGACAGGGCCGTTGTTGGCACTGAAAAGCGCCGGGGATACGGCGGCGTCGCTCATGTCTTTGCCGACATCAAGGTGAAAGGGCACCACGGGCGACGTGGGGTGGGACTGCAGCCTCCGATCGTACACGGGTGAATCCATGATGGCATCCCAGTCTTCCCAGTGTCCGCGTGCGGCACGACCATGGTCGTCGGACAGTTCGTCGGTGTCGATGCTGCTTGTGGTGCTGTGTGCACTGGAAGGCTCGAACAATTCGGAGCTGAGCAGGTAGGGCTGGGACGGGTCGTAGTCGACGTCTAGCTCGGGTGGGACGCCAAGAGCACCCTTGACACGTTCCCAGATGAGTTCTGAGTGCGAGATGATGCACTTGCGGGCCTGAAAGACCCAGACAACGTCGGAGGACTGGAGACGCGTAGTTTGGGTGAGGTGCTCGTGGAGCTGGTCATATGTCCATTTTGAGGGGTCTGTAGAAGGCACGGTGATAGTTGCAAGGGTCTTTGCGAGGAGAGAAAAGAGCTTTGCGGAGGGAGGAGAGGCGATGAGGGTGGCTACCTCGGATGGGCGATCGATGAACGGGAGGTGGATATCGTCTGGGAGTGGCGTAAATGTGGCGGGGGCAGTTGTCTGCTGAGGAGCATGACCTAATGGGGAGGATGCTCTAAGCTGGGGGGAATGAGCAGGCGATGACTCTGAGTAGCCGACTCGTTTGGTCGTCGTCGATCGAGCCAGGTCAAGCAGCTGATCCGGAGAGAGCCGGGGGATTGATGGCAGATTGGTCGAGAGGTGGTGCGGGGATGACGAGCGATGGGGCGACGATGGTCGCAGACGCGGCGACGTCGATGGATTTGGGATCGCCGCTGGTCCGCCCGATGCAGACCCCGAACCAAACGACGAGAACGCAAAACTGAGCCGTTCTGGGGCTGTGGTTGGTGGGGTTGCAGTAGAGGACTGGAATGGGAGGTGACGGTGTATTCTGCGAGGTGACGAGGACGGGGCTGGGGCAGTCTCCTGCTGAGGGGACGGAGAAACCACGCGGACGATGGTGAGGGTGCTTGAAGACTGAATTAGTTGGTTCAAGTTGGCATGAGCGCCGTGTGGGTCAGACGCGGATGTCGAACCACGGCGGGTCGACAATCTCCTCGCTGGCTGCATCGTAGTCGACATTTCCGAGTTTCAACGAAACTCACTCAATTGCCAACTTCCGAACAACTTCGAATTCAACGGCAACTCCCGTGCTAATATATATATATGACATCACACGATTACCCCAGGAATCTGTACCTGGTACCTACTACTCTTCACTTTCAACGGCGCTGATAAATTTGTAGACGATCAACAAGATTATCACCCCCGTCTCCAATACGGCGTGAACATACTCCAGACGAAGAATCATCGTGGTCATATGTACATAACATACATGATTTACATCTAGAATTAGTCCAGTACGCAAATATGAAGACTTGGTGGTCCTGGGCTCCGTCAAGATACAGGGACGGTCCTTGCGTACTAGTAGTCAACTTTGTGAATCTTGTTTACCCTTCCAGGTTGATTGGCACCAACGATCGAAACCAATGGGTCGGGTCGATCGAGATATCGCGAAGAATTGAAAAGTGACCAGAATTCTTCGTACTCCGGAGAACAAGCATATCAGCAAGAGCACATAGAGGCACCCGTTCCACCTTCATAAGCTCGAGCTTTTCAAGCCTCAGGAGAAGAGTTTTTGAGCCAACTCGAGGAGACATTGCGTCCGTAAATAGCGTCGACACTGGGCATCCTACAGACAAGTGGATGACATGCTCCATAACCAAAGATTCGAGGAGCGTATGCAAGGCAGCTTCACCGAAATGACCGGCCCCTTGTAGGAACATTCGCGAACCAGGCTATCTGGAAATCGATATAGCCTGAGATCAAGGAGAGGTTGCGAAAATATGTAGTTCAGGACATTCTCCGGAATATTAAAGGGAATGTGCATCGTGACCATGCGCTGTGGCCTCCGTGTCTGGCTTGATCACTGTCGACGTGTTCAGGGCAAGGTTCGGCCTGGCGCCGGCGTGGATGAAATAATTTGTTTGATAGACTCGTGCTCTACATGTAGTACGCGTTTAGTGGGGAATACAGAGCGGTACAAAGAAAGCTAAGGGGCGTACCAATTATTTGATGCGTTGCGGCATTGCGAAGCTAAAAGTCGAAGCTTAGGGAAGAAAAGTAGTGCCCGCAATACATCGGTCGGCCTGGGATTTTATAGCGCATGCACAGCAGGTGTGCCAGCCGTGATACTTGAGGAGCGAGGGGTGGCCGCACGAGCGAGATAAGGGTACGTGAACCAATCTTGACAAGGAGCTTGAGGTAGTCGGGAGCCTCCGCACAGCAATTTGCTGGGAAAGACGGTGTAGGGGTGTTTTATATGTGTATAATAGTAGGAGTTGAGTGGGGAGGTGTACGTTCGACAAGGGCCCTCATTCATGCCACCTTTCAAAGTTGTTGGACAAGGTTGGTGAGGAGCGGAGTTCGAAACGACAGCTCTTCTCGCCCGGGTCTCGCGCGAGATTCGCGCGAGTTCGGCCGAGACTCGGGCGTCCTCTCCAAGTCTTAGTTTGCTGCAGAGCTATACATCCTGTATTACAGCGGCATAGACTGTTTATAGTGCCCTTAATACCAACTTTCAAAGTTGTTGGACAAAGTTGAAGTCCAACTAATCAGAAGTGTGAGGAGCAGAGCTTGAAACGACGCGGCTCATCCGAGTCTCGCGCGAGTTTCGGCCGAGTCACGGCCGAGTCGCGGCCGAGTCGCGGCCGATACTCGGGTGTCCTCTCCAAGTCTTAGTTTGCTACAGAGCTATAGCATCTTGTATTACGATCTTTATTTCGACGGCATAGACTGTTTATAGTGCCCTTAATCCGCAATGGAAGATTTTGAACATCAAATAAGCTTCAATTATTTGACGCCACACATGCACATTTGGCCCAAGAGAGTTGAGTCATTTGATCCGTTTGGACAGGCCGCTATGAAAGTTGTAAACATATACATCTCGGGATAACCTCTTTGTCTGCACATTGACCTGGTCCTGGCACTTCCTATAAAATGCAGTGCTCAAACTATTCATTGACTACCGTTTCTTCCAGTACTCTTCACTCGGGTGTGCAGATGTACTAGGCATCGCGTTTACAGGCCTACCTTTTAATACGTGTTTACGAGTTTCATGGTAACATGATATATCTGAGAATGGCCTCGCGTTCATAGGTGCACCCTTTCACACGATTTCACGGGTAACTTCAAGCTATCCAAGCATAGGTTCAGGTTATATGTTTACGAGTTTCACGGGTACATAGTTTACATATACATAGTCGCCACAGGTAACAGGTCTGTTTACAGCACTTCAAACGTTATGCTGTGTAAACGAAATAAGGGTTTCTAACCAAAGAATAAGCATCGCTGCGAAGGAGGCAAATGCACGAGGACTCACTCTTTATCAGTCAAATCTGCAAAGGCATGTCTTTCCCTTTCCCTTCGAATATCTTCGTCTGTCCACCCTCTCGAAGCGATCAGCTCGTTGATATGTTCCATTTTCTTAGTGTTTAGTCGTAAATTGATCCATCGTAGCAGACCGCAAACGCCAAGTTGGACTATGAGAAGAACCATAATGGCAATTTTACCCGGAATGTAATCTGGCGCATCCTTGGGTTGGAAGATCTCTGCTCCGATGATATTACCAAGAGCGAAGGATACAAGTGTCATTGAATTGATAGTGCTCTTCTTCGTATGCCCAGCCGTGTTGCTTGCGTTCCACGCGTAAATGGTGGACAGAGCACTGCCAAAGGAGCCGATAAGATAAGTTGCTGCCGGGGCTGTCAATTACACTTCTGAAGTCGGTTGTCATGTTTCGCGTACCAAACAATAACGGCCCTTTTTTCCCGGAGCCATTGAGGCCAATCAGAATGGCTACCAGATACTTAACGAAAGCCACGACATAACATTCGGTGGAGAACGTACCAGCGCCAACGATAGTAGGCACAAGAGCGAACACAATAGGTACCATACGCTCATTCTGATAGAAAATCAGCGTTGGACCAATGACACGCCATAAGGCTGTGTACCTTTTTTCCGGAGTACCATCCACAAAACAAGGTCATTCCGATAAGTATCGCACCCGTCGGCGTCGACAAGATAAGAGTTTGCCTAGAACTGGGGCAGCGTCAGCACCTTTGACTGGGTGATTGCCTGAAACTGACGGACGTGTAGCCAAAACTCTTGATAATTATATTGCTAACTGGGGGCGAAATTCAGTCATAGACAGTGTCTCAAGGATGCAGGACCCACAGTTGCTGAGGCCACCATTTGGAACGCTTGCTATAAACGGCGCGTTAACAATCGCATGCGATGTATTGATTGACATACTGAGCAATGTCGAGAGAACAATGAGCCAGGTCCTCACGTCAGTAACTGCTTCAATGAATTGTGACTTTTTCAAAGTCTTGTTTTGCACCCCTCCTTGGTCGTCACGAACTCGCTCCAAGGCTGCGATTCGCTCTTCTTTAGTCAAGAAATTTGCATGCACAGGTGAGTCGGGGAGCCATATAAGCACACATATCCCGACAACGATCGCGAGGCCTCCGAGGAGAATGTAGAGGATCTTGTATGCAGGCAACCTCTTGCCGTTGTCAAAAGATATTCCCTGAAGAAATAAGTCAAGGTCACGGTATGGTTGTAAGCAAAGAAAATGACGGGCTTACATATGCGACAAATCCGCCGAAGATCTGAGTAAGGCCGTTCTGGTGGATTGTGGTGAGTTATAATATGTAACATATGGCGTGTAGGTACTCAATACCATCAAATAAAACCACGATATACGCTGAGCTTGCTCATCCTTCTTGTAGAACATTGTAATGATCAAGATAAGAATAGGCGCAACACAACTCTCCAACATCCCTGCAGACGGGTGACGTTGAATGTGCTTCAATCACAGGGCGCGCACTACGCACCGAGGAGCACACGAAGAGCAAAGAAGGCACCGAAGGATGTTCCAACGGCGTGAAGCATCAAGACGATTCCCCATAAGACAATATTTACGCCTGACTTGCAGTTCAGGGAGTTGCAAACCGTAGCACAGGAACAGCGCACCGAGATACTTCGCAGCTCGAAGCTTTTGCGAGATATAAACAGTTGGGAATTCCCATACCAGAAAGCCTATTCAAGGACACATAGTTAGAAACTTCTAACGTGGGATATTTAGTGGCTTACCGACGTAGAAGGCGAGAGAGACAAGGTTGTAGTGCTTGGCGACATGTCAACTCCAGGCGGATTTGTGATGGTGGGGGGAAGGCGAATCACCTGTCCTGTAATGGGAAGCCCCATGATGCTTCAGAACCATCAGACTGTGTACACCTCAAGAATCGGGGTTCGACAGACTCGGATGTACAAACCTTGCATAATTTAGAGTATTCTTATCTCTAGATTGTTATTTAAGACGCGTCTCTTTCGGAAGTCGAAATCGCTCACAAGAATTGGGTGAAATACACTGCAGCACATAAGGGCGGAATCAAAAGATCCTGAACGGCGAAACGAAAGTTAGATGGGAACGACAACAGGGACAACTCATGTACGCACCAGTTTACGACGAAGTTTGCGGTTATACTCCTCGCTGAACTGAGCAGTCCGCTCAGCGCCGATCAGCTTGAGTGCTTCATCGCCTTCTTCCATGTCGATTGAAGTCTCGAAAACCTTTTCATCGACGGCGGCATTGCCTATGGCATTCAGCTCCTTCTCAGATGTGGGGAGTTGTCCAGCTGAATCAGTAGCAGAGGTCATATTGATTGTGGGCGTTGAAACAAGTCAACGTGCTGCGCCTTTCGTTCAGTGGCTGGCTTCGTATTTTAACCACATGCTTATCGGCCATATTGATGGGCGGCAAGCTATTTTCGTCATAGAACATAGGAGCTGTGAGTGAACATTGTAGTTCTCATGTGGAATGGAGACATGACAGTCGAATCAGAGTTGTCAGGTGATATGGTTTGGTAACTTTAGTCAAGCATCAACTGTTCGCGACCTCTTTGGAAGTTCGAAGCGTGTGAGCTGCAAGGATAACGGGACGTTGACGTGTTTAACCGGGCTCCATATTGGCTCCATAGACGTTTTATTATGGATTACAAGTGATGCCACTCAACAGGAGGGGTATAGAAGGGCGTTGCAATTTTTAGATGATAAGAGGCGAACTTGAAGCGGCACCACCCTAAGTTGCCGTATCAGTATCGTTTCACGAATCAAGGAAGATTGTCGCACCGCATTGCAAATACCAGCAGCGCCATACTCTCCAGTCTTCAGTGTGTGAACAAGTGAAACGATGATCCGGGAACCGGAGTTGCCGATCGCATTCCAAGAGCGACAGCGCCACTGGTGATATGTTTTTTTAAAGATTCTTCGCTATACTTAACGGCGCGATTTAGCGGTATCAGGCATTCATTGGAATAAGGCAGACCAGACGATACAACGATCAACGTACCGATTGACGTTAATCTTTGCGGGATCAATAGACAGTACTTTCTCGGCAATGCGAACGACCGCGGAGAATGCCTTGTGTTATAGCTAGACCCAAGCCAGACCAGTAACTATCAAACATTCACCATTATCCCTCGGTCCTTCAAGATGTGCAATCTTGCAATATTATTATCAGTATCGCGGATCTGGTCCACTGGATCACAAGATCGGTTTAGCTGCAAGACCCACAGTGGCGAAAGGATGCCCAGATTCATCATGCTTCTAATGTAGAACATGTCGACGGCGAAAAGGCTCGGAGATATAAAATCCTCGCAAGCAAAGACCTGACCTTGAGCGTTTCAAGCTTTGGAACGATCATGTCTGAACCAATGCGCGATAGGGCATGCGCAAACTGATCTGTTATATGATAATCAGTGTAAGGTCCGAATAGTATCGGCGCATAATTTCGAATGAATCAAGCGAAGGGAGCGTGAGTTGTTCCAAGATGGCGCTCAGTTTGCGGCAATGGCCTGGGTTGACCTATATCATGCGGAGATTAGGCAGGATAATTTAGGATACAAAACCAAGGTTCAAGAGGTTACAACATAGAGGCCAAATCAGGAATAGTTGGTCGAATGGCACTTCCAAATGAACTGTTATAAGTTGCCAACATCCAGGGAACGGATTGAATTTGACGTTTCAAGTAGTTCACGTCCTCCTTGGCCAATCGAAGGAATGGTGACGAGAGCAGAAGCATCCTAAAGTCCATGAGTACCGAGCGCTTAGGAAAATACCAGTTGGTTGGTCGTTTTGGCCTGGATGATGGTCAATTCAAGGGCATTTACAGGCCCGCCAGCTGATTTTCATCTTTGCGCATGCACCATGGGGGAGATATTGTCTCGTTAAGGGTTTGTGGTTTCCACATACAAGGGGTTGTGTTGTGCTCCTGACCCCTCGGCATATATTAAGTATCACGACCACCGGTAAATTGGCGTCCCAAAAAAGTCGCAAGGCAACGAATAGAAAACATGTTGACATTCTTTGAGTTGACAAGGTAGTCGTAGGCCTCAGCATGTGGTATTCAGGATTAGAAGGCATTAGAAGGGTCGCACAGAACCACTGCAAGCCGTTGTGCGATTCAACTTAGTGTGGCCATATATAGTAGTATTTCGGAAGCATTCGTGTAGGCTCGGTGTCCTTATATCATCCTTTGTGTGCATGATGTAGCCAATAGAGTTGAAGGTTATGAACACTGAGTACTAGGCATAGACGTCGTGTAGAGGGTGCAAAGAGGGTAAATTCAGAAGTGAACAAATTCTACAAGGCGATTCCTAGATCCGGAACAAGCCGCATTTACATCACTCGGAACTTGAACAAGCTATGTCACAACCTGACCATACCAGTTCGAAGACAGACTTGCTCCAAACCTCAAACGGTCTCTTCTAAGTCTCTTCGCTGCTTAGCACTGCACGGTGTTTCTGAAGAAACATTGACCATCTCACTGGCTTCCGACTCAATCCCCATATGCGCCTGAATTGTTGTTGATGATGACATCTGATGGCACTCAGCAATGGCACAAAACGACTTCTGGTGATACGGTGTCTTTTGTTTAACCATCATGCAGACAACATCCTCCTCTGACCTCGCAACGGGGTATGCTACTCCTGACATGATAATCGAAATTCATTGTCAATGCTTATCAACAATAAAGTCTTGGTGGTAACTAGTACTATTAACGGCACCTACCCAGAGTCTTCTAGTTATTGTTAACTTCATCCAATTGTTTTCTACCTGCTACATAATGATACCCTCTTGTATGGTTCGTGCAATACCTACTCCTCTTGCAAATCAACTCCAGCACGACAAATTCATCAAAGTCATAGCACTTCCGGATCCTCCATCCTGTTTTAACGTCCACTCACAACGACGCCCGCTTTAAACATTTTCTGGAACCTCGATATATCTACACATGGCGACACAAATTCTCTCCGTATGTTCTTTCTTTTGTGGACGCCGAGTCAATTATTGAAGATATTCGCACAGCCTACTAAAGAACCATACGTCAGGATGGTACCACGGAAGGGCCATTCAAACGGACTCGCCGGGCTCGATGAAAAGCAAGAGGTGGCGGATACTCTCACCGACATGGAGCAGGTCTGGCCCCTCGTTGTGGTTAAGGGCGGCGAGCAGTCTATCTTTATTAAGGTTGGGAATACCTCGTCTGGAAATAACCCACGAGCACAACTTCGCAATGTTTCCAATCGAATCAACCCCAACTTGCCATTTAAAGTCATCGCGGAGTTCGAGGAGGGAGAGTGGCCTCTCCCAGAGGGTTACTGCCGCCTCGGAGAGTACCTCAACCTGGTCGCGACAGATATCATTCATGCCTGGCGGTGGGAGGAGCTCGAGATCCGTCTACCCAGAACCGAAATTCCTCTCAATACCAGTCCTATCGAAATTCAAGGCCTCGAGAATTTGAAGCGCTTAACGTGGAGTGGTCCCCCCCAGCAAATGAGGTTTGAGTCATGGCTTCCATTGACCCCTTCCATTATCCAATCCTTGACTACGCTCAACCTCAGTTGTGAAATAACGGCCAGCCAATTCTCTAAAACCCTTTCCTATGGAAAGCGATTGGAGGAATTTACATTCCAGACCGTAGCTGATTGCGAGGAGCCTGAGGCCGATATCTTAAACCCACTCATTCAAGCTACCATACTGCCCTGCCTAAAGTCACTCGCTATTACATCAAGAGTTGATATCCAGCTGTGTTTAAAGGGGTTTCAATTCCCGTCCCTTCGCAGCGCCAACTTCGACTTTTCCTACCTGCGACCATCTGATCAATTTCCAAGCTTTGGCGGTATACCTTGGAAGGAACTCGAAACACTGACAATACGTGCCGATCTGACGAGGGAGGCTTTTATGGCTATAAAGTCAATTTGCGGCCCAGAGACCCAACGCAAATTTACCCAGGCTTCGAGAATAGTTTTTTAATCTATGTAATATTTTATACATGCCTTCGTGTTATACCCGACAATGAATTCCCTTCGACAATGCGAGAGCTCTGATCCTTTCCAAATCGATGTTGTGACGAGCCCAGTGCCCGATTTGTAGGACTCGGAGAAGCCTGATATGTTGGGGCGTTGACGTACGGGAAGAGACCATGTTGCTGAGAATACCTGGCGATGTGGTGCACGTTTCCAATGAGAGTTTCCCAAGGTTTGGAAGGATCGCGTTCGAGTCAATTTGTGACAGTCTTGCAAAAAAGTTGTCGCTCAAATCACAATCAACTGTCAGTTCGGTGATCGAAGCGATAGTTGAAGAAGTGATGACTTCTACCAGGACGTCTTCACCACGCAGGTTGGAGGCCTGATAACTGAACTCTTTGAGACAACACCGGGACCTTGTTAAGAGATCCACAAGCGGCATAGATTTTGGCTCTCTGAACAGGTAGTGGATGTCGGCTTTCTCCAACGATGGGAGAATGAGTCGTTGAAAAATGGGATCAGGCGAATTGTATGCGTGAATGTACAGTGCACGGAGATTAGGCAATACCGTCGCTTGTTCTGATTGGGGATTGTTGGAATTGTGCGAAAAGGGTGAGAGAGTTCGGAGAGGGCTGTCATCCCTTTCCTTGAATCGAAGGTGGATGAGGTTATGGCAATGAGGTAAAACCAAGAGGAGCTGTCGAGCTGACATCATCACATCAATAGTGGTGAGCTGCATCCAGGGAATGGAGTGAAGTCGGTGCTCTAGGTAGTCTGTCTCCCACTCGGCGATACGGAGGAACGGGGATGAATGTAGGGCATCCCAAATTCTATCCAGAGGCAGAAGCGTCTCGTTTTTGAGAAGCCAGTGTGGGGTATTCTCGCGGCTGTGAAGTTTCGCGGATTCCAGAAGTTGTAGAGAACCTGGGCGCAGGTTTTCGACCAGAGCAGGCGATACTCGTAGCGCGAAGAGAAATTGGACGGCTTTCCAACGGTGCACTTGGGTAATGAGAAGAGCCATGATCGCTTCTGTCAACGGATTTGGCAGAATGGGTATCCCGGCATCTGCCTGATGATCTTCGGGTTCCTTGAAATATATTGTCAGAGGGCAGGTCCTCGAACGTTCCAACCAGGCAGCGAGAAGAGGGACGTTGGACCTCTTCCCACTGGCATATATGTTGATAGACGACCAAAGGAGGGGTGTAGAGCATGCGACATGCCTCCAGCGTTTACACACCTTGGCCAGTAACATTGGATCCGAACACACGCTTGGAGAAAATGTTCGCCCGTGTATTGTCCTGTAAGTACGTAGGCACCAGTCTTCGGCGTCGCAAAGCGAGAGTAAAAATATGGTTGTCAAAAGCTCCACAGGAAGCTTTGCAATGGGAGTAGGGAGTAATGGGTTTGGGAAGAGTGGGGCCTGTTGAAGCTGATGGTTGTTCGCAGGGGGCAGAGCTAGCTGTTTGCCTAGCCGAATTTGGCTTTCACGGCGTTCGCAAGCTTCGAAAAACTGGTGCTATAAGAACCAACGTCGAGTGAGTAGCCCAACATAGGTTCAGGTTGTGAACATACCAAAGATTGAGTCGTGACTGTCATCGTATGTGATTTAGTTCCCTGAACTGCCTGAGAGAGGGAAGCTTTTGTTCAAAGCATCCCCGGCCTCACGAGTTATATCGCAACAAGAGCGCGACATCCGAGAAACACCGTCAGTACAACATTCTTGATTACAAGGTTGTCAAGGGTATCCGAAGCGCCAGCTTGGAACTTTGCAGGGAGGGGCCATGCCCATTATTCCTGATCCGGACAAAGGCAATAAATTGAACTCGAGGGGTAACCAGGTTTTGGAACTTGAATTTCCCAGCACGGTATATGGTTTTGCACGCCTGGAGATAAACTGTTGTTCTTTGCAGCGTGACATTAGCCGATGAGTAGTTGACGACAAGATGGACATGGACTCGGACTGGAGGGAAGACGGTCAAGAATTCCTCGTTCCCACGCCATACCATATGATTTTTACCTTGGCGCCGGCCCGGTTGACCGAGCCTGCCTCCAAGCAGCTTCGGCTTGACAGTTGCTTGACAGTACTTTCGTCAGGGTTTAGTTTGACCAGGGCGTGCTCCCATTCTTCTCCAGGAATTTCTCTTCAGAACAGGCTTGAGAGAAAATTTAACATTGAGAATGGAGTACGATTGGATACAACCGGCGAGTATAGTGAAAAAGTGAGCAGTTTGGATGTTAGGTGTACGGCATCGATCCCTGTCGATCCATCGAATTCTGAAGAGTTTGGCCTGTGAGAAGGCGTGCGTACTATATTTGCAGCCAAATTCTTGCTACTTTGTGTGGAGAAGTATGCGATCACCCTCAACATGCCAAGAACCTGGAAACCAGAAGAGCTGCCCAGTGTACCTGATCCATAGGGTGAGGAATATTGAAGTGCTCTTGGGAATCGAGTAGAATTGATCGCGATTCGGTGCTCGGCAATTCCTGGGTCCATTGAGATATCGATATTACATGGTTGAAAATACAAGGGCTGGTTGTCGATGCGTAATACGAGCAGCTGGGACTCTTGCACACACTGTTTACACGAGGACAAGAACGATAAGGATAATGTTTATATGTGAAGAAGAGTTTTTGATATGGTCCTCGGGGTGTCTATTGAAGGCCGAGCTGAGTATAAGCATTTTGTACACATCTCGGGAGAGCCTGAGGGCGTTCCTCAGGT
The DNA here is from genome assembly GCA_018858115.1 of Tephrocybe rancida. Classification (NCBI taxonomy): domain Eukaryota; kingdom Fungi; phylum Basidiomycota; class Agaricomycetes; order Agaricales; family Lyophyllaceae; genus Tephrocybe; species Tephrocybe rancida. Next base: position 40,548 of record JABCKT010006501.1, read on the forward strand.
GAAAAAATGTGTAGGGCAGGTCCTGCTTACTAGGAGCATCGATCAGAGTCGATACCGAAAGTGCTGGGGAGACAGGATAATTGTAGGGATGTTAACTGCGAAAATACTTCAATCGGTGGAGCGAATTCTGGATCACGGCACTCGCTCGCGGGATGATATTTTGGGACATTATGGTAGGTTAAACTTCAATTCAAACCTCCATGAGGCAAAGGTCGTCCAAGTGTCAGTCTACGGTGCAGTGCATATGCCGGCAGCAAGGCAGATGATCAGGAACTGGATGCATTGAGCGAGGCACATTTAGCTAGAGTCATGGTCGAGCCTAGGCTTCGAAGCACCTGGAATTTTGAGGTGCCGAACCTGATAGAAACGGAAGATTTGCACAGAACGGAAGGAGGGTGCTTCCGGGGAAGTGCATAACAGCCAGGCAAGATCGCATGAGAGTTCCGATGTCCGTTTTGCCCGGTGTGGCGCCATGAGGAGAACTGATGTCGGGATTATCGATGCATGATAGACGCATGAGCAAGATAGGTTATTTTTCTAGCCTTTTCTGGTCCAGGGCTCATAATGAAATCTGATGAGTTTTGAACGCTTAGATGAGAGAATGAAAGTGGTTGATGGTAAGAGAACAACATTTGTGATCGGAAGCCTGAGTGTGACAAGCTTTGCTCCTGCTGCCATGGACCGTCCGCTCGGCCCTCGCCAGCCGCCCGACAAACGACATACAGCGTACGAGGACATCTTTGGTCGTCCAGGCGCAACACACCATACTCCCTCTCAGCCTCAGTTATATCCTCAGCAGCCTTATTCATATCTTCAACCACCCGACAAACGCACCTCCTACTCATCGTCACACCATGCACCGTCGATATACAACCAGCCAGCTCAGCCCACTTCAAGCACGTACAGGCAGCCTTATGCCCAGCCTGTAGCCCAATACCAGTACCCACAACACATTCCTGGATCCTATGCCTACCCAAGTCCCCAGGCTCAACCACCTCAACAACACCCAGCAGTCAGTCGTGCAAGATCGATGATGAGTTCAAATGGTCAACCAATGCCGCCCGAGGAGCCTCCAGAAGAGTTGCATTCGCGCAACGGGCTCACTGCTGCACAAGCCTACCAGGCCACGATCTACTCCAACGGCCCGCAAGCGGACAGAATTAATCACCAGGCTTCTGTTGGCCCATCTAGCCACCCTTCATCCTCTCTCAATGGCACAATACCACGACTTGGTGATGCTCCACGGCTCGGTGTCAGTCTGGATCATAATGACGGTCGATTAGGACTGGATTTCGGCACAGATCATTCCAACGGTCCCTCCAGTGATCAGGGAACAGACGAAGATAGTGAACTCCCTTGGGCTCGCAGTGATCATGCAGGTACGTCGTGCCTTCTATCGTTGATTGCGCTCAACTCATAGTACTTCAACCAGTTATCGATTCTCCACTGAGCGAATCCGTATGTTCTGAACCCACGATTCACCATCCTCGTCTAAGCTGACCCACAGGCCCATCCTACACACATGGAACCCTCCTATGCTGCGTCTATACGATCCTCCGTCGTTAGCGCCCCTCTGCCATCAGACCACTCAGTCACGCTGGTCGGACACCCGTCTACCTCCTCTCGACGATCGCTAGAGTCTGTCGGCACTCTGCCGAGATTCTCAGGTGCCCGTCGCGACCGAGCACCCCAGGACCGGTCTATGTCCATGTCCGCCGCCACCACTTCCTCCGCCCGGACGCTTCTCGACCAAAAACGCCTCTCCCGACCACCCATCCCTTCCTCAATACACGATGGGCGCAGTTCCCCTGCCTCCGTGCGCCCTGTCCGCAAAACGCCCATCGTATACCCTGCACTATTATCCCGTGTAGCAGAAGCGTTCCGTGATCGGATACCCGTCGCAGATAAGGTCAAGGACGGCCTCACGTATAAGGACGCCTTTGACGGTCGAGAAGCTGTCGACAAAATCGCTTATATTATTAAGACTACAGACCGGAATCTTGCTCTTCTCTTGGGACGCGCGCTGGACGCGCAAAAATTCTTCCATGACGTGACATATGATCACCGGCTGCGGGACAGCGCGAGCGAGTTGTATCAGTTTCGGACAAAGCTGCCAAGTCCGTTCGTCAGTGGGGAGTTTGGTAATGGTGAAGATGGAGGTCTCAATCTGAATGAGTTGCCATCACCGGCTGGGGCTGAATCGTCCACCGAGGTAAGTGGTTCCTTTTCTTGTGTCCTGACTTTGCCTCATTTCTCGCGTAGGAGAAAAGTGATGCTTTTCCGCTCGTGCCGACCAGACCACGAAAGGGCTCAATTGGACCTGACGACATTCCCCTGCCATCTGGCGTCTTCACTCTACTCACGGACTGTTATTCCCCCACATGCTCACGAGATCAACTGTGTTACAGCATCGCATGTCCAAGACGGCTAGAACAGCAATCACGGTTGAATATGAAGCCTCAACCGGGGTTGTCTAAACAAATCAGCCGGGAGAGTTTGGGAGATGTTGCTGCAAGTCGTTGACAGGCCTGTCATGAATCTCGACTAACCTCTCTATAGGAACCTGGGACCCTGTGGATCCACTCCGTACCACAAGAGATTGTCAACAGCGTTTCCGATGCTGAGAAGAGGCGGCAGGAGGCAATCAACGAAGTCATCTATACCGAGCGCGATTTCGTGCGAGATATGGAGTACCTCCGTGATGTGGGTATCCTTTCAACGTTGCAAACCAAACATCAATTCGGCCGCTCACCACCTTCTTCCCCTAGACATGGATAGGGCGCCTCAAGGACTCAGACGTTATTCCCGCTGATCGCAAGACGGACTTCCTCGCACAGGTTTTCTGGAATCTGCATGACATCATTGCGGTCAACACGCGCCTGCGCGACGCGTTGAACAAACGCCAGAAGTCGTATGTGGTTGTTGAGCGTATTGGTGACGTTCTTCTCGATGCTGTGCCCCACTTTGCACCCTTTGTGCAGTATGGTTCTCATCAACTGTATGGGAAGTACGAATTTGAGAAAGAGAAGAATGCGAATCCCGCTTTCGCTCAGTTTGTTGAGGTACCTCGGTATTTCCTGTTTATATCTTGACAAAAGAAGCTCACACGTCATTTCATTTTCAAAGATAACTGAACGCCTCCCTGAATCTCGCAAGCTTGAACTGAATGCCTACCTGACGAAGCCCACCACTCGCCTAGCAAGATACCCACTATTACTCGAAGCAGTGCTGAAGCAGACTCCAGATGACAGTCCGGACAAAACTACGCTCCCCAAAGTGATAGTCATTGTCCGCGATTTCCTACGCAAGGTCAACGAGGAGTCAGGGAAGACGGAGAATCGTTTCAACCTCATGCAGCTCGAACAGCAGCTATTCTTCAGGCCTGGCGAGCAAGTGGTGAGCACATATCTATTACTGGATTCCGTCGTGACTGACAGGCCTGGCAGGATCTGCGCCTTAAAGAGGAAGGCCGTCAATTGATTGGAAAGGACACCTTCAGCAAACGTGATGGCGATATCCAGGTCTACATGTTCGATCATGCCCTCCTATTCACCAAGCCCATGAAGACGAAGCAGCACGAACAGTTCAAAGTTTATCGACGTGTAAGTAATGCTTGTTGCCATTTTGTCAATTCGCTTGTGCTAAGTCTTGTGAAGCCTATACCACTAGAACTTCTCCTCATCGCTGCACCAGACGACGCAGCGCACAACGTGAACAGGAGAGGTGGCAAGCACGCCCTTGTCAAGAGGCACTCTCTACATGGCCTCTCAACCACCGGCGTTCCGCCTATCGTGGTCAAGACCGAGGCCAAGGGACAGAACTGGATCAATTTTATGCACCTCGGACGAAAGTATTATAATCTCGTCCTGTGGGCGCCTACACCCGTGCTGCATAAGAAGTGGTTGGATTTGATCGTTAAGCAGCAGACTGCGTTGCGTGAGCGGAGTATGATCTTCGATACCGTTGTTCTGAATGAGGGGTACTTCTACGGGGCCAACAAGGTTAACTGTGCAGCGCCATATAGTACGTTTTCTGCTTGCTGGCCCCCGGCTTGACGATTAACTTGGACTCAGACAACGGCCGGAAGATTGTTTACGGCACGAACGACGGTGTCTATATATCTGACCTTCGTGACAGTGGGCGAGAACCCGTCAGAGTTTTAGCACTGTTGGATGTCCTGCAAGTGGACGTTCTGGAGGACTACGATCTCCTGATTGTTTTATCTGGTAAATGCATTTAACAACCCTTGTGAAAGTGCCTGGTCCTAACAAGTGCTTGTGTCACAGAACGACAGGTCATCACTTTCCCTCTTGATGCCCTCAACGGCCAAGATCCTCTGGCTGGCTTGAAACGTGCGAAGCGCATTTCCTCGCATACTTCGTTCTTCAAGGCGGGCTTCTGTCTCGGCAGAGTCCTTGTTTGCATTGTCAAATCCAGTCAACTTTCCAGTACATTCAAGACGTTGGAGCCCATCGACCAAAATATACGGGGACGTGCAAAACCCACCTTCCGCAAGCTTTTGCAAGGAGGTAACGATACACTCAAGCTGTTCAGGGTAAATCATACATGTCAAGCTGCAGTGCGAACAATTATTGAGCTGCCTTCTGACAGGAATTCTACATCCCCGTGGAATCGACTTCAATTCACTATCTGAAGACCAAGATGTGCGTTGGGTGCTCAAGAGGCTTTGAGATCGTCGATCTTGAGAGCCTAGATACCCAAGGTTTGTTGGATCCCAACGACGAGAGTCTAGAGTTCGTCCGGAAGCGGGAGAATTTACGCCCGATGGCAATATACCGAATTCACAATGAGTTCTTGCTGTGTTACGATGGTTTGTCATTTGAGCTCCTTTTCTTGACGTGCCATTCAAAGCTCCGTTGCGGTGCACAGAATTTGCTTTCTACGTCAACAAGAACGGCCGCCAATCACGGAAGGACTTCATGGTTCATTGGGAAGGCAATCCCACAGGATTTGGTGTGTTTATTGCTCCGTTTATTTCTTAATATTGACAAATTATACATAGCTCTTCACGAACCATATGTCCTCGCGTTCGAGCCCTCCTTCGTCGAGGTTCGACATATCGAGACTGGTTTCCTATCTCAGGTTATCCAGGGCGCAAATCTGCGTTTACTCTTTGCAGACACTCCTCCTTCGGTCACGAATACCGGCAGCCCCGTGCAACCTCATTCCCACATGGGAGGAGGATACGATTATCCTAACCCTTATGCCCCTTCACCCCACCCTGGCTATAGCGGCTATGGCGCCCCTCCAGGTCAATACCCAACGAACCCTAATCAGTACCCAGCCCGTAACCCTCAGGGGATTGGGCGTGATGAGATTCTAATTGTATCGGACGATCGCGTGCTCGCTCTACGTACGACTGCGCGACTGCAAAGGCCATTATCGGACACAGCATCGATGATGTCCATGCCACGGTGACAATGCCTGTAACCTGATTGTAACTTCACTGTATCGCACTGAGTAGTTCCGTAGCATCGACTTGTTGTGTATGTGATATCTAGCCCATCTGTACTTCGTGTTCCTATCATACTTGCCTGAGGGTAGAGCCTGATCACATCGTGTGTGTGATCCATAGTTTATTGTTGCAATGACTCAGACTGTAGACAGCAGTCCGACTAATCTGCAAACCGGTTTTGTTACACTAGAAGCAGCTAGAAGCCTGAGTTTAGGGAAGGCTATCGAGACCTCACTAGAGTCTTCTCACTCGCTAGATTTTTGTAAGCTGGTTAGACATGTAGAACGCCTAGGTTCTTAGCGAGCTATAGCGTTTTGATGGACATCGGCAACTTGATCCCCAAAAGTGGCGGGCAGCGAAAACTGGCGTTGCAAATACACTCTAATTGGGTACGAAGTCTGCACATCCTTATGACCCTACCCATACTTTAATGGATTCAGTCCTCTCCGCAAACTTTACATCTGAGTCAGGCTCAGCATGGCCCTCAATGATACCTCGGGAGCCCCGTGACAGCAATAATGACCTCCTCGCTCGTATCGACTCCGTGATTCACGACCTCGACCTGTACAAGCGACTTTTACAATGTCGAGGAACCGATGCGCAGAGGATGCTAGATACCTTTCAGACAGTAAGTCGATTATTAGTTCCAGGTCTGTGTTGAAGATTTTTATTCGAACAGCTGCTGGACAAACCAGGTCTGAGTGCCCAGTTCCGACGCAGCCTCATTGTAGCTGCCCAAAGATTGTCGGAAAAAGCAGGCCTTTATCCCACCTGTTACGAGCTTAAGAACGTCATTCGGGACAACCAGTATCCGGAGGCTGCTGGCGGATTTGCCGATATTTTCAAAGGAAAATTCGAAGGACAAGATGTCTCATTGAAAGCAATTCGCATCTATCGAAATACAGAAATTGAGCACTTTTTGAAGGTGTGCACCAAGCAATTCTAATTATGTCGCGTTCTCGAATTTCATATAGCAAGTCTCCAAAGAAGCTATCCTATGGAGTCAATTGTCACATCCTAACATCCTTCCATTGTATGGACTATACCGTCTTGGTGCCCAGATCTGTCTCGTTTCGCCGTGGTTGGATTTTGGTTCTGTCAGGCAATACTTGAGATCTGACTCCAGAGCATCTCGTCTTCGTCTGGTAAGATTTAACTTCATTAGAATCAAAGCAGACATGAAGGAATGGATCTAGGTGTTTGACGTAGCGAATGGGTTGTCATATCTGCATAGCAACGGTGTTGTTCATGGGGACCTGAAAGGAGTGCGTGTAGCCCTATCTTTCACCGCTCGCCTTGTTGCTGAACAATTGACAGCCCAATATCCTCGTTGACAGTACTGGGAGAGCCCGATTGACGGATTTCGGCCTTTCCTCAGTATCTGACCCAGAAATACTCGCCTGGACATCTCATTCGTCTGCAGCCTCTAAAGGAGGTACTGCACGGTACCAAGCCCCCGAATTATTCAATGTCGATGACGATATCGTGGTACGAAATAGCAGGGCAAGTGATATATACGCGTGGTCCTTGGTTTGCTTCGAAGTGAGTTGGATATTGGGCAGGGAGCTTTGCGAAATAGGGATGCTCAAGTCGCAAAGATCTTCACAGGGACTTTACCCTTCGCTAATCTTCGGAATGACTCCGCGATCACATTCCATGTCATGTCTGGTGGCCGTCCACCATGTCCATCAAGTTCTAGTCCTGTCTGGCATGTTTGGGGACTCACAGAATCCATATGGTCTCTGATGCAGGATTCTTGGAAGCAAGTTCCTGACGATCGCCCCCCAATTGAACAAATCATGGCGCGACTGAATTTAGAGCTGATCATTGACAAGCCTTTCGAAGGGAGTTCTCATTTCCTATCTCCAGCACAATTCAGGAGGAGAGCTGGCTCCTTGGATGTAATGACTATAACTGACTTGGATGGAATATTGCGGCGCGCCCCTCCACTCCCTTCGTCTGCACCCTCTGTCCGCAGAACTTCTCCTTCACTGTTGTCCGGTGTTTCACAGGCATTACGGGATGGAATAACCATTTCAGATACGGTCAAGGATGGCCTCACTTACAAGGATGCATTTGACGGTCGGGAGGCTATCAACAGACTCATGTATATTATCAATGCCACAGACCGAACCCTTGCTCTCATCGTGGGGCGGGCGCTCGGCGCACAGAATTTCTTCCATGATGTGACATATGATCACGGCCTGCTGGATAGCCCGAGCGAGGTGTACCAGTTTAGGACAAAGCTGCCAAGTCCGTTCGTCAGTGGGGAGTTTGGTAACAGTAAAGATGGAGGCCTCAATCTGAATGAGTTGCCATCACCGGCTGGGGCTCAATCGTCCACCGAGGTAAGTGGTTCCTTTTCTTGTGCCCTGACTTTACCTGATTTCTCGCATAGGAAAAAGGTGATGCTTTTCCGCTCGTGCCAACCAGACCACGAGAGGGCTCAATTGGACCTGACGACATTCCCCTGCCATCTGGCGTCTTCACTCTACTCACGGACTGTTACTCCCCGACATGTTCACGAGATCGAGTGTGTTACAGCATCGCATGTCCAAGACGACTAGAAGAACGCTCACGGTTGATGAAGCTTCAATGGGGGCTGTCAACTCAAAACAGTCGCGAGGAATATTTTGTTGCCAGTGACACTCTTGTTGGCATGTCTGCGAGGATTACTGACAATTCCCTATAGGAACCCGGGACACTTTGGATCCACTCTGTACCACAGGAGATTGTCAATAGTGTTTCGGACACTGAGAAGAGACGGCAGGAGGCTATCAATGAAATCATTTACACCGAGCGTGAGTTTGTGCGAGATATGGAATACCTTCGTGATGTGCGTGTTTTCGTCTGAGCAGCATTTGCTCGGGTATCGACCGTTTTCTCTCGTCAGACATGGATAGGTCGCCTCGCGGACTCAGACATCATCCCCGCTAATCGCAAAGTGGACTTCATTGCGCAGGTCTTTTGGGGGTTGCATCACCTCATCGAAGTCAACACGCACCTCCGCGATATGTTGAATGAACGACAGTACTCGTTTGCCGTCGTTGAGTGCATTGGCGACATCCTTCTGGATGCGGTGCAATATTTCGGGCTCTTTGTGGAATACGGTCGTTGTCAGCTATATGCAAAATACATGTTAGAGAAGGAACGGAATGACAACCCTGCTTTTGCTCACTTTATTGATGTGCGACGTCATATTTCGTTTTGTCCTTGATGCTAAACTCACACATCACTCCGTAGACAACTGAGCAACTCCCTGAGTCTCGCAAGCTCGAACTGAATGCATATCTGATGAAACCTACTAGTCGCTTGGCACGGTATCCTCTTATGTTCGAAGCAGTGCTAAAGCATACACCCGACGATAGCCTGGATAGAAGAAAGCTCTCAGAAGTAATCATCATTGTCCGCGAGCTGCTTCGAAAGGCCAACACGGTGTCTGCGGAGGTGGAAAATCAGATCCAACTGACATTGCTCGACCGTCAACTGGTTTTTCGATCTGGGGAGCAAGGAGTGAGCACATACCATCATTTGATACTGCGATGGCTGATGGACCTCTAGAATTTATGTCTCGATAAAGAAGGCCGTCAGATAATTGAGAGGGAAACCTTTACTGCCAACAATCGCGATGGCGATATCCACGTTTACCTATTTGACCATGCCATCCTATTCACCAGGCCTATAAATCAGCAACTCCAGTCCTATCGAACTGTTATTACCTCTTTAATTTTTCTGACACCGCACATAGTGCTGATCATTGATATTCTCCTAGCCTATACCCTTGGAGTTCCTTCGCATTGCTGTGCCCGAAGCGGCGCAGGCCGAAAGGCCGAAAGGACGAAAGCGCGGACAGCACTGGATCGAATTTACGCACATTGGGCGCAAGTATTACAAGCTTGTGCTGTGGGCTACACCGATAATTCACCAAAAGTGGATGAGATTGATAGCCAATCAACAAACGGTATTGCGTGGCCGTAGCTTGGTATTCCATACGCATGACGTTGGTCTAAACGAAGGTAGTTCCTCTGGGCCTCCTAAGATAAACTGCGCCGCGGCATTCAGTATGTGCCACATATATCAATACATGTCACCTGAGCTCTCTGACCCAGTCACAGGTGACCGGAGGAAGATGGTGTGTGGTACTGACGATGGTGTTTATCTATTCAATCGCGACAAGTGCCCTTGGGAACTTGTCAAGGTTTTAGCGTTATCAAATGTCGTGCAGGTGGATCTTTTCGAGGACTATCAGCTCTTGATCGTGTTGTCTGGTGACATACTTTTCAAACTCACTTCAATCCATTTGATATTGACGTACTTGCATCTCAGACCATGTGGTCACGTCTGTCCCCCTCGATGCCCTGGACCCGCAGGACCCACTAGCTGGGTTGAAACGCGCAAGGCGGATCTCTTCAGATGCCTCGTTATTCAAGGCAGGCCCGTGTTCAAACAGGGACCTCCTTTGTGTCGTCCAGCCCAATCCACAAAAAAAAACCAGTATATTGAAGCTATTCGAGCCGATTAACTTCAAAGGTTCTTTGGCGCGTGGCTCTCGCTTCCGCGGCCTTCTCCGAGTGAACGGCCCCCTGAAACTACTCAGCGTAATATTTTCTAGGTGTTGTAAGTAATATTGTTGTTGACCTACTGTTCTCTCCAGGAGTTCCAATCCCAGGCAGAAACAACATCCGTATACTTTTTGGACAAGAAGATGTGTATTGCCTCCTCCAAAGGATTTGAGGTCGTCAACATCGAAGACTTAGATATTCAAGCCATCCTACACCCCAGCAACCGGGGGCTTAATTTTGTCCGAGAGAAGAAAGGCCTACGTCCAATAACAATATTTCCTGTTCAAAATGAGTTTCTACTATGTTATGATGGTTTGTTCTTTATTTTTTGTTTTCGGTTCAACAAAGCCAACAAAGGATGCCTCGTCCTCTCTAGAGTTTGCTTTCTATGTCGATGCAACCGGCCGCCGGTCTCGCAGATATTTTTTGGTTCGTTGGGAAGGCATCCCCACAGGATTTGGTGTGTTGATCACGCCAAACTCTGACCGTCTCTTCGATGTTGATACTTCTCACAGTACTTCATGAACCATTTGTCTTAGCTATCGAGCCGTTGTTCGTGGAAGTCCGTCACATGGAGACTGGCATATTAGTACAGGTCATCCAAGGCACGAATATGCGACTGCTATACGCAGACACCCCTTCCTCTGTCACTCCCGTTATTCCTTACAGTCCGACAAACCCGCATATGCATCAGTACCTGCCCACTGATCCTCCGAGGATTATGCGAAACGAGATCTTAATTGTATCAGACGATCGTGTGCTCACTCTGTCTCCCACTGCAACTTCAAGCAAGTAACAAGGATCCAGAGACTTTGCGGCTGGTACATACTTCATAATACGTTAGGCACGTTGAACTCCGCGCCAAGTTCTGACCATTTGCACGTCCTCCGTTCTAAGTTACATACATGTATACGCCAAATTTAGCTCTCTCTCAGCCAAGTATTCTGTTTTTAGCCTCTCTGTTATCCTTCTGTTGTTATTTTGATGAATTAGAAACACTTGTTTTCTGGAGAGATATCCCCGTGCCTGTGAGCAGCGGGCTCTTGGCTGCTCTTGGCTGCGTTTGGTGGGCGCTGTCCATTATGCACTGTGCATCGGTCACTACAGATAATTTAGTATTCCAACAGCTACATGCCTCACATCGCCGCATGACATGGGGCAAGCTTCACATCTCGAGCACCGCCCGAGCAGCTTATCCGGCTACAACCACCAGTGCATTTGGCTTGGGAACGACCCTGACAAGAATTGATGCGTTCCACGTGAGGGGGTAACCACCCTTGGCAATTTGAAGGATAATTTCTTCGTTCTTATTCCCGTCATCAACAGCCTATCTTGCGCCGTAGCGCACACTCCCTCCGCTCTTTTCTTTTGCTCGCTCGTTAACCACAATGAGGTCTTCCTCAATCGCCACATTTTTTGCTCTTCTGGGAGCTTCTCATGTCAATGCTCTCAAGCCCCACGTCAACATCGTCCACAAACGCCAGGCAACACCAGTCACAGCGAACGCTGCTGCTGATGGAGTCACCCTAGTGTCAGCGGCAACGGGCACAGCTGTTCCCCCCCTCTCCAGCATCACGCTCGGCATGCCTTCCCATGCTACCCTCCCCGTTAGCAAGACATACACTAAGGGTGCATCAGCACCCGTATCTGGTGCCCCAACGCTCCCAACCCCTTGTGAGTGCTTGTTCAAGAGGCATGTCTCCTTCACGAGCTGACTTCTTTTTTCTTTTTTCCTTTTTAGTCGTCTTTAGCCTCCCGGACTGGCCTAATCAAGATCACATACCACCTACTGGTCAGTCTGAGCCCGATATCGTCCTTGATTTACGTTAACATTTCAGAAAAGACTCGGATGAGGTCACCATGTGGTTGAAAGAGCTTGAAGGAAAGAACATCCCAAATATTGCCAAGACCGTCGATGGCTCCTGTGTCAATGACACCGCCGCCGCCGCCGATGCTGCTAACCGTGGATGGTGGACATGCGGGGGGTATACACGATCTACCGGTGTGTTCAAGAATTGCTTGCTTCCGTGCCGCGTTAACATTCCAACAGATATTGTTGCTTGCCCCGACAAACTTACTTGGGGGGTCAGGTTGGTGGTCTCGATTCTCACGGTTAACGAGATATCTAATTTCTTCTATTCTGTAAGCTTCGACGATGGTCCTTCGCCCTATAGTAAGTTCTTGTGTTTTATGGCCTGATCTTCACTGACAATTTGCCGATAGCTCAGTATGTTGTCGTTCCTCTGTTCAGCTCACTCGTATGACCGACTTTTTCTCTCAGAAACCTTTTGAACTTCCTCGGCCAGAAAAACGTTTCCGCAACTTTCTTCGTAGTAGGTTCCCGTGTGATTGAGCGCCCTGAAGTCCTGCTCGAAGAATACATGGGAGGCCATGAGATCAGCGTCCATACTTGGTCTCACAAGGTAAATAAAATTTTGGCACTTTGTTGTGTGGAACCTTGACCTGGAACCTTGGCAGCATCTCACATCTTTGACAAACGAAGAAATTGTCGCCGAATTGGGCTGGACTCGTCATGCCATTCGCACCATCCTTGGTGTTACACCCACTACTATGCGCCCTCCCTATGGTGACATTGGTAAGATGTTATACCTGGCCAGCTAAAGTTTCTGCTTACACAAATATGGTAGATGATCGCGTCCGTGCTATTTCTCTTGCCATGGGCATGGTTCCTATCATGTGGACCCGCACACCTGATGGCCGCCAATTCGACACCAATGGTGCGCACTTAGACTGGGCGCTTGGCACTCAATTTGTTCTGACTGGTGCCATTAGATTGGCAGGTCGCTGGTGGCAATGTTGCTGGACCAGCTTCTTTCGCCACTTTCCAAAGTATCCTTGGTAATGCCACGGTCATCAATACTGGGTGAGTATATTGACTCTGATGGTTTCATGGCTAAACGGCTTATTTCAGATTCATCGTCCTTCAACATGATCTTTACGAAATCACTGTGGATCTTGCCATTGGTTATACCCTGAACGCTGCTTTGACGCACAACCCTCCCTTTAAGGTAAGAAACACAACTTTCACATGAGACTCAAAGGCTCAAGATCTGACTTTGTTCGACTAGTTGGAGGCCATTGGCCAGTGCTCCAATTTGCCCACATCAAACCTCTACTTCGAGTCCAACACCAACGCGACATTCCCCAACTACAACAACACCAAGGGTGGATTTGACATTGATGGCGATGGTGTCGTGGACTTGAAAGGAAAGAATGCTGGTTTCACACTCGCGATCCCTCTGCTCAGTGCAACCCTCCTGGCTTGCATCACAGCGATATTGGTCTAATTTACTGATGACAATTCTGGATATGACATATACCTCTGGAGGAGACATCCTACAAGGACATAATGCTTCTAAATATTAGAAATAAGTAATTGAGGTTCCACCAGGAGCAACTGAGAAGAATTTAATGTCATTGTGGTCTTGACTCTTCTATTCAAATCTCATACGACACTGCCTGTGATCGGACATCACCGTAGTAACTAACTGAGCATCATTCCCGTCACAGTCGCCCGCCGACTCGGAAACTTGGCACCAAGCCCTGCGGCGCCGTTTCACTATGTCCTCGTTGATAACACTCACCAGAAACAGTATGTAAAGGTCCTATCCCACCTTATCTGGCCTGCAGGTTGACTTGTGTACACGCAGAGTTTCTGGAAGCCATTCGATCCGTCAACCCGCCTGGTAGATGGAAGATACTGGTCGTAGATGATCACTCACAGAAACTGCTGGGATCGGTGCTCAAACAGTTCGATATTCTAGAGGAGAATGTCACCTGTAGGTTCCGACTTCTCTCGTAGCCCACTCGTTGCGCTTGACGCCGCTCAGTAATAGAATCTATCAATAGCCATCGCGACCCGCAGCCTGGCTTTGAAGCGATATACCTACTTATGCCGACAAGCCAGAACGTCGACCGTATTATCAAAGACTTCTCTAGCGCGGCCAAGCAGTATGCTGGTGCCCATCTCTTCTTTACTGAAGGTATGTCGGATCATCTCCTTTCCGCGTCTAATGATTCACCAGCGCGTCTTTTCAGGTTTGGACGAACACTTGTTCGAAAGATTGACATCGTCACCGGCTGAACCATTCTTGCGTGGACTGAGAGAGGTGTTCTTGAACTTCTGGGGTGAGTTGCTTCAAGTCGTGCCATATCAACAGCCTGACGCGATCACCAGCGACTGAGGCCCAGGCGTTCTCGCTTCAAGACCCTGGGCTGTTCTTTAGCCTGTACAGCCCTCCACGAGGTGACCTCGCCTTCAAATCGGCGCGTATTCGAATAGAAGAGGACCTGAGATTCGTTGGCAAAATTGTGTGTACCGGCCCCCCACCCACGCGTTACAACTACTCATTGCTCATCTGGATTCAAGATAACCAACGTTTGCATTACGCTGAACGAGTTCCCATTCATCAGATACTACATGCCGTCCCACCATCCGCCATTGGGTGCTCTCAAACCTCACGCCGAAACCCGACCGCCACCTCCACCGGAAAGCAGTGCACGATGGCGTACCAACCTTGCTCGCGGTGCAGAGGCACGAGCATACGAAGCTGTCGAAGGTGACCATGCTACGAAGTTACTTGCGTTCTTTGTGCAGAATAACCTGGAGGAACACAAGAAGCAGAATCCAGATTTCGCTGTATGTCGCCCGCACATGCCACTTGATATACTCTGATTATACACAGAAATACCCGCCATCTAGCCCCGAAGCGTCGCGCCCGCGAGCCACCTTGATAATCACTGACCGAACCATGGACATGCTCGCCCCCTTCCTTCACGAATTTACATATCAAGCAATGGCCAACGACCTCCTCCCAATACAGAATGGGACCAAATACACGTTTGTCTTGACATTTACTCCTTTCCTGACTGAACTATAGCAAACGAGCATAGGTACAAGTTCCAATCCTCCGTCGGAGCGTACGAAGATAAGACTGCAACGCTCTCAGACTCTGATTCAGTCTGGACTGAAGTTCGACACATGCACATGCGAGAAGCCATCGATAAATTGATGGCAGATTTCAACAAATTCTTGCAAGAGAATGCTGTGTTCAAAGGGTATGCCGTATTTTGACCATTCGAGCCTCTGAGGTTGAATTCTGTTTCGTAGAGAGGGTGCTGCGAGTCTAAATGACATGAAGGAGATGCTCGCCAACCTGCCGCAATATCAAGAGCAACGAGAGAAGGTAACTCTCGCGTGTTGTCTGCCCGCAAGCAATGTACTGATATCAGCTGTCAGTTCTCCCTACATTTGAACATGGCCCAGGAGTGTATGGCGATATTCGAACGTGACAAGCTACCTCTTGTCGCGAATGTCGAACAGGTGTGAATTAATCATTCTCCTTTTCGTGCACGCCTCATATGGTACGTGTAGAATTGCGCAACCGGTGTGACTGCAGAGGGGAAATCACCAAAGAATCTTGTGGAAGAAATGGTACCCCTCCTCGACAGCCGAGAGGTCGTGTAAGTACTGCAGACAAAATTGCAACTACCCGCCTTGACATGTGCTTTCAGGAATATGAACAAAGTTCGCATCGTGGCATTATACATACAACATCGTGACGGTGTCCCCGAAGAGGATCGCAGGAGACTCTATCAACATGCACGACTGAGCTTAGCGGAGCAGGATGCCGTCAACGCGTTGCTTCACATGGGGGTCCGAATTAACCGAGTCAGTCAACTTCCTTAGTCAACTGAACTTACCCGCTGAACCAGTTCGTTAGCTTGCTGCCGATCGGGACAGCAAGAGAAAACTCAAGCAGAAGTCGAATAATGACGAGGAGTACGAGTTGTCGCGTTATAAACCAGTGCTGAAGGCGGTCCTTGAGGTGCGCGGTTTTCTTTGCTGCTTAAGTGTATTCTGAGAGTGCAACCAGGAACATGTTGCTGGAAAGTTGGATAACTCTCTTTTCCCCTATGCCAAAGAAGCCCCATCAGCTGCACCGTTGCCTTCGAGTTTGCGGTCACCTCCTCCACAGCCGACATCACTTCGTAGTCAGAAGCCGTCGTGGCACAGAGCACCAAAGCCGGGCGCGTCACAATCTGAAGTCCGCGGACGCCTCATAATATTCATGGCTGGGGGAGCCACCTTTTCCGAGTTGAGAGAGTGCTATCAGCTTTCAAATGCTTTGAACAAGGACATCTATCTTGGTATGCATGGCTGTCATCTGTTTTATGTTATGCGACATCTGATACCGTTAACTGCATAGGCTCCACCCACACAATCACGCCACGGGCCTTCATTGAAGATCTGATGGCAGTAGAAATTGGAGGTGTTGGCTCGCAATCAATGAAGAACGGTTTGCGGGAGAGGTCGGGCCAGCGCTCCTATCAAGAGTTCTACGACGAGAAGTATTATACCCAGGACGCACCTGCCCCTCGCCCTGCGCCAACGTCACGACCTGCGCCTCGTGAGCGTGAACGTGAACGCCTGCAGGCGCCGAAATTATCGCCATCAAACTCTGTCAATTCGACAACCACGACCCAGTCGGTCAAAGAAGAGAAGAAAAAGAAGAAAGGAGGGCTATTCAGGTTCTGATGACTGGACGAGCTGGGGACAAGGACAAGCTCGAGTGGTTGTACTTTCTACAAGGATGTAATTTAGTATTGGTCAGGGACAATTTTCCTTTGTTTTATATTTGAACTCGGGCGGATCGGCTGGATTGTTAGGAGAGGTATACGAAGTACAACAAGTGAACGCCATCTAGGTAGTATATTCCATCTTGGCTGAAAGAGCGCATCAGCAAAAATGCAAGGATAAAAAGATGCGGAACCCACTCTCATGTTTCTTCGCCTCACCCACCTTCCTTGCAGCTTTTGTTAAGTCCTCCTGGTTAATGTACTCCCTACAAGCGAGATCATTCAGTAACAATGTCCCTCCCTTCATAAAGCAACTGACCTGTCATCACGAATGGCAAACATGCCGGCTTCCGTTACAACATTCCGTAGATCAGCACCGTTGAAAGAATCGGAAAGCTAGAATCCACAATTTTAGCGTCCGACTATATGTAGATCTTATAGCGCATGACGAAGCGTACTTTAACAATGGCCTCATAGTCAATGTCGCCACCTTTGTTCACAGGGGCGGCGTGGATCTTGAGAATTTCCAACCGGGCTTGCTCGTTGGGCAACGGCACCTCAATTTTACGATCCAAGCGACCAGGGCGGAGGAGGGCAGGGTCCAACGTATCTGGTCGATTTGTAGCCATGATGATTTTCGTCTTCCCTAATGAATCGAAACCATCCATCTGGTTCAGAAGCTATGAAGATATAAACATTTGGTACCAAACCTCAAATGACTATGCTCAACGTACCTCCATCAGTGTCCGTTGAATTTCACGATCCGCGCTAGTCCCTTCGGAGAAACGACGTCCACCGATAGCGTCAATCTCGTCCATGAATATCACGCAAGGTTCGTGATCCTTGGCATACCCGAACATCTCTCGCACTACCCTCGCACTCTCGCCAATGTACTTATCGACAATGGCAGATGACACGACCTTCAAGAAATTGGTATTCAAGGTAGCGGCGACCGCGCGTGCTAGGAGTGTCTTTCCTGTTCCGGGAGGGCCGTAAAGTAGCACACCCTTCGGAGGCTGGATGCCAACCCTAAGGAATAGCTCCGGATTGAGTAGTGGTAGTTCAATGATCTTCAAAGGCCTTATTATGCGTATTTGCAAGGAGTTTGGCCACGATTACTTACCTCGCGCAGTTCCCGAACTTGCTCGCCGAGTCCTCCAATTCCGGCAAAAGAAGCACCTCCAGGATCCTCCAAGCTCATCTTGTACACCATGGGGTCGACCTCTCGCGGTAGGATCCGCATTATTGTGAGCGTTGTCATATCCAAAGAAACACGGGTCCCAGCCTTCAGTTTTGCCGCTGGAAGTGCGGGACGGTACGAGACTACGTAGCGGGGTCCTGAGGAGGCCTTTACAATGACTATGAAGACAGTTGTTAGTTTAAAAGTAGCCTGTTGATGCGTAAAACATGCATCGCTCATCGTCTAGTTGCTTCATAACCTCTCCAATGATTTGTCCAACAGACTGCACGGCCTTGATGTCTTCCTCCGTCTTTGCATAGTCCTTTTCGAGGTCCTTTAGAGAGAAGCGAACTGCAGAAAATTGAGTACAAATCGATGTTAGAAGGCCTGAGCCACTCACGATTCTTAAGGCTTTCACTGTTGGCCTCGTGGCTTCGCATTTTCTAGAATAGCTGGACATTAATGAAATAGCAAGTTGCAAAAGAGTATAATCAGACCTCTCTATATGCTTTAAGAGCATCTTGTCTGCGCTGATCGATAGCACCAGAGGACGATGAGGGTTGTGCGTCCATGGCGTAAGAGGAAAGTGTTGATTGCACTTAGAGACGCGTAAGCTTGACGCGTTCAGGCCCCATGATGCATCTCGACTTGAGGACCCGAAGCTCCACTGACATCATGGCCTGATGGTCTAGTAGTATGATTCCTTGTTAGGGTTTAACACCATTTCGAGGAGGTCCTGGGTTCAATTCCCAGTTAGGCCCTTGTTTTACCATTCTCCTCAAGTGAGGCCTTTGAAAGTGTTCACCGATAGTCGCCCATAACAATGTCATTTTCTCTAATCTTCGGGTTCCAACTCATCCTCCTCTTCGAATTCCCACTCAACCTCCTCTTCAAATTCCCACTCAACCTCCTCTTCGGATTCCCACTCAACCTCCTCCTCTTCAGTGTCAGGCTAGTGAAATTTTTACTTGATGTTTAGTGTCATCGACGGTATAAAACCGTAAACTGACCTCCAGATCAATAACAAGTGCACCTGTGTGCCATCCAGCCGCAGCGATAGAGAAACAGAACCTCTCCCTGGGCAACTTCTGACCATGGTCAAATCGTACCTCGGTAGGGACAACTACATTAGACACCCTTCTTTCGTCCTCACTGTTAAATCCACCCGGGGTACCAGGTGTTAGAGCTGCCGGGTCTCCTAGGCCGAGAGCTCCGCGAGAATAACCGCCCCAAGTATAAACCTTGCCGTTCGACGTCAAGGCAGCGTTGTGATAGTCTCCGAGGACCACGGAAATAATTGACTTGTTCTGCAAGTCGGGTATGATCTTGGGCTTAGATTCTGAGGTGGTGTCTATATTGCCTATCAATACGACCGAACTTGAGCCCGTCGAGTATGCAATGAAGTTCACAAAGTTGGCAGAGATCTACGCGACATCAGTACTAGTCTTCGCGAATTAGATTTTGTGACAATTACATGGGTGATCTTCAGGGAATTCGGGGTGTCCAAACCGAGCTGAGCAAATTGAGACTCCACTGTCTCGATCTCGCTGAACTCCGGTAACTTCGCAATTCATTGAGTGGTTGTCCACAAGGGTGAAATAAAGGCCATACTCACGTATTTCCAACTACCCCAAGAAAGGGTCTCCTTCGATTGAAGGCCATTGAACTTGAGGACATGACCTTTATTGGTCAGCCCGATGAGGTGCCCATCCAAGCCCGCAATCTGGATAAGCTGTGTCGGTTCATCCTCATTACCGCCGCCTGGTAGATCCGGAAGGGTGGGTATCGATGGTAACCGTGCTGGATCCTCGTTGAGATCCCAAGTAACACAGGGTATCGAATTGTCGGGTTGGACGAATGCTTCCTTGTCGCCTTCTTCGTTCATTTGGGTGCTGGCGGCTTGAATGCGCTGCTCAGTTTCGCCGGAGAATGGCCACCAGACAAAGACGGCGCCAGTTACGGTGAGTACGGAAGAAAAGGCCCATCCACACTCGATCTGCAGAGGCTTCGAGTCGGCGTCGGTGAAGAAGTTGGACACAAGCCTAAATGGTCGACCCCAGCTCGGGAATGTCCATATCTGTCCCTCAGAATCTAAAGATGATGCGTGCAGGCGGCCGCAGCTTTTTGGTACCCGCACAACAGTCTGTGTCAGAATAGTAGCAACACCCGAAGATATTGTCGTTTTTACCTGATGCTGCGCATCGCGGATGGCATTTGAAGCCTTAATGGAGTCCTCGCACACTGCCCTACCTCTGAGTATCCATCACTTCGTCGAACTAGCGCAGTTCCATCGAGGGTGCCTGTGGCATAATATTGTTAACCGGCGCTGACAACGGTTGAAGACGTTAACGGACCCCAAACGTAAATTTGGCCTTCGGAATCTAGAGCATGGAAAGACCTGCAAGGATAGCATTTAAATATGCGTTGGAAGATACGATGAGAGAGAGGCAAGAAGGGCTTACATGCCACCTGCAACAAGACATACAACGCGGACGCCAGGGATACGAAGTTGCATTGGAAACGGAACATCGCGCATAGCCGTTTTCGGGAAACGTGACAAACCCAGTCTACCATTCGACTTCTCTCTGTGGGTGCCGCTGGAGTCAGAGGAGGTAACACATTGACCATAGGAATCCCTCACCCCCATACATAGACTATGAGTTGGAGAAATGAATGGACGATCACTGTCAGACAGAGAGATCCGGTAGAGTGCATTATAAGTGTTACCTTTGGGCCTGAAAATTCCGCGATAGATAAACTTCCATCCACTGGTACGAGCCGTTTCGGCGCCAGAAAAGTTGTAATCGGTGTGGAGGCGCCGGCGCCAGAATGTATCGTCGGAGGTGATAGTGGCAAAGAACTTGTTCGCTATAAGGGTTACTGCCACGCCATTCAGCGAACACATCTCACCTTGTTTGTACATCCAAGGCGGAGGAGGTCGGATATCTGTAGAGATGGGAGAAGATTGTCCAAAAGGACCTCAAGGGGGAGCTCGGAGAGCAACACGGACATGCTGAAAAGAGGTCACCGGAAACGATAGGGAGAAGGAACAACTATGTCTGTTGTGCCTGCAAGGCAAGGTCGTTGTATACGTCAAGTACTGAGTTGCCCGACAGTGGATGTTGTTAATGTTATCAAGTAGAGCTGCGGGCCACAGCAGTAGACGTCATCACGTTGCAGGAAAAAAGAACATATATTTGAGTGCTGGATTTCAAATACCGGCCTGATGGTCTAGTAGTATGATTCCTTGTTAGGGTTTAACATCATTTCGAGGAGGTCCTGGGTTCAATTCCCAGTTAGGCCCTTTTTGACTTATTTTCGACGCCACAACGCCACACCTGGGATGCTTCGATGTCGGCAATCGGCATACTTAATGCTCAAAGAGAAAATTTGGGTATGTGATAGACTTCAGGAGGACGAGATCGACATTCACAAACTGGTTGTTAGCCAAGGTGGGCCCTCTGAACCAGAGTCAATGAATGAGTGGTTGCAACCCGATAGTAATCAGCAACAAGTACCTACAGCCTCAGCCAGGAGCTTAAGAGAGGAATTTCAGACAGAGATACATATCTTTATGGCGACACTCTCCGAATGTTAGCTCGATAGCTGATGGGAGAGGCGGCCTGTTGGTTTACATCCAGGTAGCCTTTCGGGAGACTACAGAGCTACCCATCTTTGGAAGACATGGTTTCAATGGCCAATAAGTATTGTCAAGATTATTTAGCTAGACAAACGAATAGTTTTTGTATTTATATATGCATATGCTTCCATGTACCTGACGCTGACGAGCATCCGCCTGATCGAAAGTCTGTTTCCTCCTTACAATACACAGCATGTCACATAGTAAGATCCCAGAAAACCTTAGTAACATCATAGCAGATTACGAGTACATTCTCCTCGTACTATCCTCAAGTTACACGTTAGGAGTTTGATTCCTTCCTTTGAGCGCCTACCGTCTGTCGAAAGGTCTTGCCTTGATATATGCGCATCCGAGTCAGTATTGAGAGGGGCAGCTCAGGATGCGTTTTCGGCGTCGCTCTATTCCTTTTACCTTTATATCGACAACATGGGTCACGATATCGCGAATCCACACCCTCAGCTGCTTGCCGATCAAGCTATCCAGCTCCTTTGTCGTGCCTGGGAGAGTGTAGGCACCAACTTTACGCGACTGAAAGTCGATGTCACAGAACCTCCCTTGGACGGAATAGGGAGTAACTTTCTCGCTATGTGTGTTGTATGCTTTGATGTATAGTCGACACTGGAGGCAGGAGGGACGCGAGACGCCGATATAGGGAAATGGAGCCTCTGAGCTTTTGGATAGATGGTGGTATTGAATCAACAAGCTTTCGCTATGGGGCTGAGAGGCCACATGCATCGAGGTGTTTGCTAACTCCCATAGTGTCGTCGATACATGATATTCGATGGCCTCGGCGATGTCCTGATCGTCATGATGAGAAGTGGGGGCGTAATTGTCGCGGTAGAACGCAGTGACAAGGCTTTCGGAGGAGGTGTAGTTCGCAAAAGGGGGTGGACTCGGAGGCAGATTACTGATACAAGTCACATGAATGGGGAGGGTAGATAAGCGCTGGAAGGTGGAACTCTGCAGGGTTGAAATGATAAGCGATATACGTCGCAGAGGCGTGAACAGTTCATCAAAATAGATGCGAACGCTGAAACAAGGTGCTAAAGGCAAGGTCAACACTGGGATGCATTGCAACAAAGGACAACTTACGAGCGGCCATGTCCAGCAGAAATAATTCACCTTCCAAGAGCCCCTGCAAGTGTCTTTCATAGAGATGCATAAGGGTGGGTAGTCGCCGAGCAAGATCTTCGACATTTTGTGATTCACAAAATGACTTCACGCAATGCAAGACTTTCTTTGATATCTCCACAAATGTCTGAGGTGTAGGGGTACGCCAACGCCTGGCAGAGAGTGTGGACCAAACCTTTTCGCAGTTCTCTATACCCTGCTGAAAAGTTTCCTGGATGGCGCAAGCATGAATCTTTAGGAGGTACTGGGTCAAATCATCAACGGCACTGGTCGACTGGCACAATTTGGGCCCAAGTGACCAGACATTGTGCAGGATTTCTACGGGAGAAGGATGAGGCATATTGCATTCCGCAGCAGAGAGGGAATGTGCGGCAACGGTAGCAGCGACATGCTGGGAAGTGCGGGTCAGGGTCATGGCGAAGACCCTCCCAGACCCCTGATTTACAGGGAAAAATGCAACCAAGGCATCAAGAAAGTTCGCGATAGCTGGTGGTCTGTCATCACTGCCAGTTATAACACTCTCTGAAGATGAGCCGATGAGAGAGGTCGCGGAAAGTAATAGCAGTGGCTCTGGGATGGACTCCATTGGAAATGGAGTCGTGAAGAGTTGTAACCAAAAGGTTTCGGACGTGAATGAGACATTAGGTCAGGTTTATCTCTATGCAGTAATCGTATCGGGATAAATAACAATTGGACAAGGGACCATCCAACTCAAATCAGGAGAATTAGACTGGAAGGTTTAATGCAGAGGTTGTGGACTTATTTCAGATCTGAGATCGGACGCGTAAGATTCGGGGAAGCGTTTCTTGAGCCTTTTCAGGAGGGCAAAACAAAAAGTATCGGGCTAGCTGGGAATTGAGTTAGGACCTCCTCGAGATGTTGTTAGACCCCAACAAGGAATTACTAGACCATCAGACCATATATGATTTTAACAGCTGTACTAATATGATCCTAAATCACCGTTGTCATCTCATTCGTCAAGTCATTTCATTATGTCCCAAAAAATACATCAAGATAGATACCAATAAAAACCCTTCTACTGTGATCAACACAGCGCATACAATACAATCATAAATACATCCTCATAATATGTCATAATTGCCATTACGTTCGTAAAAGTTCAAGCCGCCGTCGGCGAGGGAACAGCAGTCTCCGTTTGAATGAACGCCTTCCACGCTGCTCGAGTCGCAGAGGGAAACACATAGGTTGAAATCTTGGCCCCAGGACCATAGTAAATCTCATCACCCCCGGGCAAAACATCTTGCGCCAAGGTGGCGTCGGTTCCGCCGATAACCGCAGCTTTGCCGGTGGGAGCCTTGATAACCAGACCTGTCTGGTTTTTGCCGAAAACGAATTCCCTCATGAATGTAAGGGCCTTGGGCAAGTTAGCCTTGATGCGCTGAGAAGGGCACGACGGCTTACATTGTCGGGCCGGTCTGCAGGAACAAGATGGCCTGCTTCGTTGAAAAGCACGTATGTCCAATTCCGCTCCTGGCGAATGATGCCTGCGAACTCGTGTGCGTCATTATACCATGGTGTCGAAGGCTTGACAGTAAAGCCCTGAATGCCACCGAAGGTGGTGTTCTGCGAAGGAGAAGTTGTTAGAACATGAGTGATATGCCTGAAACGCCTGGTCATACTTGAATAGCAACTAGAAACAGAGGTTAGTCAAGTGAAAAGGAAGAATGATAATGTGACAAACTTTCTGTACTCCTATGTGAAATGAGAGCATCCTTGTTGCCTGAATATAGCACGACGCCAACTCCGTGAGCAGAGGCATTGGTTGCAAATTCGGTGAACCAGTTCATGGGTCTGTTTCCTGATGTCAGGCCTCGCATAAAATGAAAGCTGGTGGTGTGCTCACTCAGTGCCTATAATTTCGCCGCCATGAGATACTTCAAATGCTGAGCTAGTTTAAAAGCCACTCACTAGGATCGACATCTTTAGAAGAGGATCAGCATCTTCACAAAAAAGACGAACATATTGACGTACTGTTGCCATCGGGGTTTCCAAAGACGAAGTTGAAGCTTTGAGCCCACGGCTTGCTCTTAGGTGCATGGAAAGCATCTCTGACACGCGGGTCTGTACCTCATGCGTGGGCAAGTAGCCATTGATAAGTATATATGAACTCACCATTAAGGAAGATGCTGGCGTCTTGGTTGATTTGAGGGTTTGTGGCATCCGTAACGTCGTAGACCTATTAATATTGTACGAGTTCAGAAATGCGGCATATTTGAGAGGGATACACATACATTGAAACCAAATGTATCCGTGCTCGCACTCAAACCTGAAAGCCACGAAAATCAGTTTGGCAGTAGGAGACAGAGATTACAGACAATTACTCCAAGGGTACGTGTAATTGATAGCATAGTCGATGAACATATCGAGTTGCAGGCAGCCGTACTATTTGTGGATAAGCTGACGCACCGGCAGAAGATTGAACGAGACCTACCCAAGGGTCAATGACTCCACTCGTCCTGCCAGAAAGGAAGTCTCTCTTCCATATAGCGCGTCCGCGTGCTTGTTCGCGTCTTGTAAGTTTACGCTTTTGTAATGCGTGTCGCTTTGCCAATTCTGCTTTCAGGCCTTTGAGGCTCAACGCGTTCTTCAGGAGGAAAGGAACGTTTCGTTGCGATGGAAGGACGAGGGGGACAGGAGGAATGACTCCGTTTTGTGGGTAGGTCAGATTAACGTCGTACTGGCATAGTTTAGATCTACAAGGATCCGTCAGAGAACTGAATTGGAAGGAAAGTGTATGCTTACTGTTCTTTGAAGTATTTAAATACCTCTTGGTCGTAACCAATTAGTTGAGGATAAGTTTGAAGTACTGTGAGCTAAAAACCAAGTAAGCATGGTTTTGATGGGAGAGAAAAAAAAAAGAGCGCGAACCGCAGGAAGAAGTTCGAACACTTGTCCGGAAGTGATGGATCCATCTCCGATGGCAATTTTAGCGATCTTGACAGGTGGGTTCTTGAGCCCAAAGTATGCCTTCATTATATAGGGCTGAGAACGAAGAGTAGGCGTCAACGAGGGAACGTTAGTATATCGCGAGGTGGATTTACAATATAGTAGCCGGAATAACTCTCTCCAGTAAGGTAGAGAGGACGCGTTGCAAGGCTGGGGAAGACCTTTACGAGATTTGCCAGGAATCCCATCTATCGAAGTATGATCAACATGATGTTGGAGCTAATTCATCGAACAAATTTACGAAATCTTGTCCAACTTGATCCTCGTCCACGACTAATTATCCGTCAACGATCCATCCTCTGAAGTTCTATCAGAAAGACTTACCGTATCCATTTGCATCCGCCGTCGCATAGCCGACACCCCTGAATATAGGTGAGTAAAACCACCCATTTTGAGAGTTCGAAATGAAGAACTTACACAGGTTGATCAATCCAAAAGTAATCTGCCAACTTGTTCCAGCTGAAATCATTTGATGTCACCGAGTAGTCGGGGCGAATACGTATGGGTCCATTCTAGCAACGAGTAAGACGAAGAACGGGAATTCAAAAAGAAAAAAAAAGACGCACCTCAAAGAACAAGCCATACATGCTCGAAGATCCGGGGCTTCAAGAGAAGATGTCAGCTCGACAAGGTATTACAGGCGGAACACGTCGTACCCTCCATTTAACCATATACCCCATGGTTCCTGATTATTCCCTGTCAATGAGCCTGTGTATTTCTCAAAGCCAGTGAAAAAGAGGGTGTTGTTGGGGTGCCCAGCGCGCTGCACGGGAAGATTCCCTGCATAAGTTCGGCCACCGGTGCTAAAGGTCACATTAGGTAGTTTCTGTGTCACTTGGAAGTCTGTACAAGACCGTCAGAGACGTTGTACCCGAATATTGGTTAGCGACACGTACACTGCTGCCACGATGGGCTGAAATCGCCAGTCGGCTGGCCAGGGTATTTGAAAGGGAAACTACTGGGAAGTTGAGACGCAGCGGATTGGGCGCTGGCCAGGAGGGTAAGGATACCCGCCAAAAC
Organism: Tephrocybe rancida; assembly: GCA_018858115.1. Taxonomy (NCBI): domain Eukaryota; kingdom Fungi; phylum Basidiomycota; class Agaricomycetes; order Agaricales; family Lyophyllaceae; genus Tephrocybe; species Tephrocybe rancida. Next base: position 67,124 of record JABCKT010006501.1, read on the forward strand.
GCGTCGGCTTCGCGATGTTGTGAAAGTCATCGTGAGGTAACGGGAAGTTGACTCGGCGGGCGGTAGTGCTGGCAGAGTCGCTGTTTCTGTGCTTTATACCCAACGGATGGGCACCCGGACACAATTACCGAGGACCACGATCACCGGGACAATTGGGACAGGTCAACGCAAGGTCAACATTGAGGAACCAGCGTGAGTGTGAGTCGGCGAGCTCCATTGGGCGTGCCGAACCTGATATTAGGAAGTGGGCATCTATTACCGAAGTTATATTTACTGCTTGTTTGCTGCGGTCGCATGCTTGAGCATATGTCTCTTTTGTTGCTGTGGATGGCAGAGGTCAAGGATGAGGCAGCAATTTTTAGGCGCTTGTTCAGACAATACGGATCGAAATAGGAAACTCTCATGTTATTGTCTATGCCATTGTAAGTTTTATCATGAGCACCGGAGTCCGGACAGGTTACCAACAACGGGCGCTCAAACAGCGCTTATATCCATAACCCCCCTGGATGAGTCTTGGAGTTGTCATCCGTATGATCCATCTGAAGAAGAGTGCCTGGCAGTGGGAGTCGCGTCGCCGTGGCGTCGACGTCACGATCAGAGGACGCGATTCAGAAGGCACGTGTGCTGATCTGTTTTGACTCTTACCTCTACCGCCTCCAACGTTAACCACCTGGACTCTTACTATGGCTCGCAGAAAGAGAGTCATCGATGACGACGACGATTCGGACTCTAATGACGAGTCCGACTTTGATTTCAACAACGAAACTGATCCCACCGCAAGGGAGGAACGCGAACTTTTTGAGAATCCTTACCAAAACAAAAGAAGGCGGAAGAACGGAAAGGAGGATGCTCTGTATGGAGTATTCGGCGAGGATAGCGAGGATGAGGTTCGCGGTCCTCAGAGGCAGGGAAAGAAGAAGAGCGACTGGACAAAGGCGCCGGCTTTCGTGTCCGGAGACAAGAAGGTGGACCTTGACAAGGAGATGGCTGTGGATTTGGAGAATGAAGAAACTGGTGGGGGTTCAGACGAGGATGACGAGGAAGAGTCAGGCGAGGAAGTCGGCGAAGACTCCAGTGACTCGGACGACACACAATCCAAGCCACCGTCGCCTCGAATACGGGAGGACGAAGACGAAGACGAAGAATGGGAGAAACCACGCATGGGAGGAGTTGGGCTCGGCGCTTCGAGCTCGAAAACTCCTCTTACAGCTTCATCTTTCACTGGCGGTATAGGTTCCTCTAATTCAAAAGGCGGAATTGGATCATCTGGGGCGCGGTCTAAAGGCGGAATTGGTTCTCTAAATACACCTTCTACATCTACATCTACCCCGGAACCTACTGAAGAGTTCCCTTCTGCCTTTGGGAAGCGCTCTTTCGTTCGCGATGAAAAACTCTCTACGAAACCTGCCGTCCCTCTCAGCGCGACGGAAATGGCCCACTTTAGCAAAATCCAAGGAAGCTTCGGTGCCCGTATGCTGGCGAAGATGGGCTGGCAAGCAGGGACTGGGTTGGGTACAGCTGGAGAGGGTATCGTAATACCTGTTGAGAGCAAGCTACGACCTCAGAAGATGGGTATTGCGTTCAAAGGCTTCAAGGAGAAGACGGAGCAGTCAAAGATGGAGGCGAGGCGTCGTGGCGAGGTTGTCAGTGACGATGAAGACGCAAAGACGAGGAAGTTCCGCAAAAAGGTCAAAGAGCAAGAGCAAAAGCGGTCCGACGTTTGGAAGCGGCCGAAGAAAGTCAAGCAGAAGCTTGAACATAAGACATACGAGCAAATTCTTGCGGAAGCGGGTCAGGAGGCTCCCGCTGCGGGCATTGGTCAAATAATAGATGCGACTGGCGCTGTGGTATGTCGTTCTCCGACTTTCAGGGCTATTACTAAGTCATAACCACCATTCACAGCCTCGAGAAATCTCCTCACTTGCCGATGTATCTTTGAACCCCTGGTCACCGACAAATGATCCAACACGAATACCTGAAGTTCGACACAACATTCGGCTCATCGCCGAATCTTGTAAGAGCGATTTGGACGGACTTGCGCGTGAGGCCAAGGCGCTAGATCAACGCAAGAAATATGCTGCTGAGGAAGATGCGCGTCTACGAAAGAAAGTGGCAGATGAAGCGGAATGTAAGTAACTCCAGCTCTCCCTTATCTGACGAGGCTCTTGACTGTGCCCTTCCAGTGATTGAACGGTTGCAAAAAGTTCAACTCGTGGCCAACGATATCAATGCCAAGGCTAAAGAGCTTTCTTCCATGTATGAAGTTTCTCTGGAGCCATTTTCACCTCTTTTCTACGCGTTGGTCGACCAATTTTCTCGCGAGTTCGAACGGTATCGCTTGGACGAGATTGTAGTGGCAGCCATTGCCCCCATTGTTAGGCGCATGGTAGCCAGCTGGAACCCACTCGAAGATCCAACTGCTTTTGTTTCCACATTCCGGACATGGAGGCGGGCTCTTCGGGTCAACACAGAGGAAACGCCTGTAGAATCACAGGTGGATATTTATGGCACCAAATCTGTGCAGGTTGCTCCAGTGTCAAGGTAAGATCTGCCAAATACGCCTAGCCATCACGCTGATTATCGTGCTATTGTGTAACAGTGAGCGAGCGATGACACCGTTTGAAAGCCTTCTCTGGAACGTCTGGTTGCCCAAAGTAAGGACGTGCATCAACAACGACTGGCTACCCGAAATCCCCGTTCCTGCCGTCAAGCTCTACGAAGCCTGGTGTACATTCCTCCCGCCTTTCGTTCGTGACAACCTCCTTGACCAACTCATCCTTCCCAAAGTGCAGAAGGCCGTCGCAGATTGGAACCCTAAAAGAGACCAGGTCTCTTTACAGTCAATCATATTTCCCTGGCTACCACATGTGGGGTTACGAATGGAGGACCTTCTTGGTGACGCTAGGAGGAAGATCAAGAGTTTGCTAAGGAGTTGGACAGTGGGCGACAGGGTTCCCGAGGAGCTGCCTGCATGGAAAGAAGTATGTACTGTTTTCTCCATCTACATCAACCTAGCTAACGTTTTTACGGATACAGGTTTTCGACGCTGGAGAGTGGGATGCAATGCTGCTGAAGTATGTTGTTCCCAAGCTAGGAGCCACACTACGCGACGACTTCCGTATCAATCCTCGCGACCAAAAGATGGAACCCCTCCACCATGTCTTGCAATGGGCAGATATCATTCGGCCATCTATCTTCTCCCAGATCCTCGAGACCGAGTTCTTCCCGAAGTGGCTTGACGTCCTCCATGTGTGGCTTATCCAGCCCCGTGTCAGCTTCGAGGAAGTTGCGCAATGGTATTCCTTCTGGAAAGGCACATTCCCAGAACCCGTCCAGGCTCTTTCTGGTGTTGGCAGGGGTTTCACCAGAGGGCTTCAGTTGATGAACAAGGCAATTGAACTCGGGCCTGATGCACCAACACAGCTGGCTCGCCCTGACTTTCGCGCTGAAATGTCTGCCCCGAGCACACCGCTCCGCAATGGCGCCAAACCATCTGCAAAGGGGCCACAGAAACCTTCCACGCTTGGACACGAGATCACGTTCAAGTCCATCGCAGAAGACTTTGCGGCATCACATAACCTCCTCTTTATTCCTACCGGCCGTGCACATGAACTTTCGAGAATGCCTCTATATCGTGTCAGCCCGACAGCCGATGGGAAAGGTGGCCTGTTGGTTTATATACAGGACGATGCCGTGTGGGCTCCCGCTACCGAAGGGGAGGGTTACAGAGCTATCTCTCTAGAAGATATGGTTCTCAGGGCCAATACTTAACCTGTATATGCTTTTTGAGTCCTAATCATCAGCAGTTTTACGTCGCTTAAGCCCGTTCCGGGCTTTGGGCTGGCCTTGGGGCCGAGTGCCAACCACGCACGCATCGGACGTTAGCGATAAACAGAGCCTCGCTAGCACTGTCTCTTGATAGAGTCGACTGCGTTCGTCATTGTAGATGTTCAAGCATACACTATATTCACCAGGAAGCAATGACATAACCACCTAGCTAGCGAAAGTTGTACGGGAGCTATCTTCCTTCCTTCAGGCGGCAAACGTCTATCGCTTCGTCTTCATCAGCTCGTCCAGGCGGAGCTGCAATCCGAGAGGCATTTTTGAATACGTTTTTCGATAGTTCGCGATTTGTTTTACTGCTAAATTGAGGAGGTCGGTCACGATATCGCGAATCCACGCCATCAGCTGCTTTACAATCAAAGCATCCAACTCTTCCGTTATGTCTGGAAATACATAGGAGCCAACTCGAGGCTTTTGTGGAAAGTTGACGTCACGAAGTCTTCCGTGGATAGAGAAGGGAGGGAATTTATTGCCATAGATATTGTATGCTTTGATGTACAGTCGGCAGTGGATGCACGAGGGCCGCGAGACGGCAATATAGGGAAATGGAGCCTCGGAGCTTTTGGAGAGATGGTGGTGGCGAATCAACAAGCTTTCGCTGTGAGGCTGCAAAATCATTATCGGGGCTGTTTTGAACACCAACAGTGTATTTGAAACTTGATTGTCGATGGCCTTGATGATGTCCTGCTCTTCGTACTGAGCAGGGCTGTAGTTATCGCGGTAGAACGCAGCGATGTAACTTTCGGAGAAAGTGGAGTTTGGGCAAGTGGAAGGAGACATATTGTTGATATAGGTCACTTGGAAGGGGAGGGTGGATGAGTGCTGGAAGGTGGGACTCTTCAGGGTTGACATGATAACCGCTATGCGTTCCATAGGTGTATACAGCTTGTCAAGGAAGATGGGAATAGTGAAACAAGGTACTAAAGGAGAGGTCGACGTTAGGACTTGTAAACAACAAGGAACGACTTACGGCTAGCCATATTCAGCAACTTTAAATCGCCTTTCAAGAGCCTTCTCAACTGCATTTTGAAGCGGCGCAGGATGTGAGGTAGTTTGAGGGCAAAATAACTGGCGTCTCTGTTGTCGCAAAAAGACTTCACAGCACCCAGGAACCCTTTTGATGTCTTTATCAATGTCTCGAGTGCGGGGCTATGCTCAGCCCGAGCAGAGAGAATGGACAAAATCTTCTCGTAGTTGTCTATACCCTGCTGAAAAGTCTCCTGGATGGCGTAAACACGAATCTTCAAAAGGTATTGGGTCAATTCATCGACGTGATGGGTGTTGGTCGATTGGCACAAGACGGGCACATGCGACCACACTTTGTGCAGTATTTCTTCGGGAGAGGGATGTGACACGGTGGATTGAAAAGGAGTGAGGCGATGAGTGGCAACGGTAGCAGTGACTTGGTCACAAGCGAGTGTCAAGGTCATGGCGAAGACCCTCCCAGACCCCTGATTTACAGGGAAAAAGGCAACCAAGGCATCCAGAAAGCTCGCAATAGATGGTGGTTTCGAGTTCTCATCCTCAGCCACAACATGTTCTGCATTCAAGCCGATGAAAGAGGGTGCAGAAAACAACAGCAGCGAGTCACAGATGGTATGATGTGAACCTGGCTCGATATCCATTTTAGAGGCAGGATTTGAGTAAGAGGCTAGTGTTGGAGTCAGTTTTCGCGAACGTGTGAAACACGCATGTGACGCAAGAACACATTCCCAAATTCGACCTTGAGGCTTGCAAGACTCAGAGAGTCCGATTCGATTCAATTTATTTTGAAGCTGGTGGGATACGCATGTGACGCAAAACGCCTCGTCCGAAATACGAGCGCACGGAGAGATAAGGCACGGTGGCCCTCGTGGTGCCGCCTCCTGGACATGGAAGGTCTCTTACTGCAGCCACCTTCATGGGAATCGAACTGAAAGCGGGCTATGGTATATGTACACGGTGGTTCTTATTGTCGAGATGCCAAGTTGGTAAGGCAGATATCCAACTGCTACCTGCCCTACTTTTGATGTGGCGCAACGACTCCTGCAGGAGATCGCTTTGTAGATGGTGTACTCTGACATACTCCAGATCCAAACCGGAGAAATAGATACAAGGATCTCAAGTCTGCTCAACGAGAACGACCTTCTTCCTCTCTGCTTTTGGTTTTGACTCTCCCGCCCGCGTGTGCTTCCTCCTCCTCTCCTCCTTGACGCGCTGCGCATCCAACATCGTGCGCTTGAGCTTCGATGCCTGATGCACTGACTTCGGCAGATGGCGTGTCCTGAGTCAAAATCGTAATCATTACTGCTACAAGAGAAATGGAACAAAAAAAGCAACGTACCGTGTGACCTTGCCGACCTGGCTGTCCATCTTCCAGCGGTCCTTGAGGCTCTCGCGGTACTCGATTGCTGCACGCTCGCGGGCGGTGATAACACCAAGCTTGTCGGATGCCTTCGCCTTCCATATCCGCACGTTGCCATCGTCCGAACCTGTCATTACGAACCGTGCGTCGCCGGAGAATATCGATGAAGACACTCTGAATGAATCTTCAGTACTGGATCAAATTGCCAACGACAGTATGTTTCACCTTTGCATGCGTTTTGTGTGGTAAACCTCTGGTGTGTGCCCTTGCCCTTCCTTCCATATCCGCACAGTGCGATCCCACCCACCACTGACGAACTCAAGACCCGTGGGACTCCAGTCACAGCTCATGACTGCAGCGACGTGAGCCTTGTAGATGTGGCTTGGTGTCGCAAGATGCCGTATATCGAATGTATAGAGGTTGTGGTCTTCGGATGCGAGCAGGATGGTTGTTGGGAATGTTGGAGACCATGCCAGGGAGTTACTGCGCATCTGGGGGGTTGAGTCAGTGAAGGGTTGAATCTCTAAAGGCTCTACATACCTGCATGACAACTCGACGCTCGGCTTTGCCTGTCCGTATGTCGTAGAGAGTGAAAGTACGGTCTGAGCCAATACTGGCGAGCACTGAGGATTCGCTGAGGTTGAAGCGGACGCTCGTAATGGTTTCGGTGGATGTGGGGAAAGTGAGGTTGGATACGGGGGCGCTCCTGCTCTGCGTAAGTGAAAATATCGGATGTCTTTGAAAAGTGTACGTACTTGGTTTCATCCCAGATTTGCACAAGATTTGAAGCAGTAGCGAAGAGGGGGTCGGATCGGTGATGGTCTATTGAGCTAAAGGATGTGATCAGAAAAGATATTACGACGTTGTAGACGAAGGTGCATACTTGAAGGCTGATTTTCCCGGGAAGATATTCAAGGGCTATATAAGAGTCCATCAGATGCCAGAAGACGAACGCCACAAAGTCCAATACGCACTTGGTCAGAAGCTCCGCTTGCAGTTGACCAGAGCTTGATATTCCGATCGACACCGCAACTCAATAGCCTGTCTCCTTCCGCAAAGCAGAGTCCTGACACCTTGCCCTTATGTGCTTGTGGGAGATTGAGGAGCTTGTTGCGCGTTGAGAGATTGTGCAAGATGATTCCTATTGAGCAGACAGTTATTCTTGGGGTCCAGGCTTGAGGAGGGTAGTACATACCTCCATCCCAGCTTCCGCTGGCTATTGTGGTCAAAAATCCAGGTTGTCTCGCAAGAACTTCAATAGCGTCGACATGCCCCTCCAGTGAATCGACAAATGGCTTGGCAAACAAACGGTCCATTTTGGCAGCATTTAGTGCACGCGTTCTTTCCCTAGCCCGAGCAAATGGATGCATGAGAGGATCAAGATTCCTCGATGTAGGTGTAGGGTCTCCAGGCCGAATTGGCAGGTGGGCTTCTGGCGCATGTTGCAGAACGGAGATTTTCTAGAAGGTTTAAGCATTCATTTATATTCTTTTTTACAATAGGCCATACCTACCACCATTTAGAATGTGGGCTCCTCTCGCGAGCGTTTTAGAGTAAGACCGAGGAAGTTCAGAGTTTGAAAAAGAGGTGGCTTACCTAATGCCACAATCTACTTGTTGCGGGCCGGTTATCCGATAGCATTGCTTGAACTCAAACATGCGTCTGGCTCTAAAGCAAGAGGTCATCGACGTCGACGTGCCAGTCCATGTCGATCTCGATCTTACAAATACCAAAACTATTGATTTGACTGGTGACGATGACATTCAAGAAGTTTCTCCAACGCGCCAACCTCCTGCCAAGGTACGAAGAACAAAATCAATCTCTCTTCAGCAATCGAACGACTGAGTTCCTCTATAGCGTAGAAAAGTCTCTACACTGAGACCTTGAATTAACGCAGAGGCAACACCCGTAGAATCACTGGTGTATACGTATGACACCATCTATGCATTGGTTGCTCCAGTGTCAGGGTATGTAAGACGTGCCTTGTATGCTGAACCAGCAGTGCTCGTTATCATGCTATCGGATTACAGTGAACGGCCAATGTCTTTGCTTGAAAGCCTTCCCTGCGCCGTTTAATTATCCAATAGGACGAGCATCAACAACGACTGGCTACCCGAACTCCACGTTCCCGCCGTCAAATTCTACGAATTCTGCGGTACATTCTTTCAGCTTTCGTTCGTGGACAACCTTCTCGGCCAATTCATCGTTCCCAACGTGCAGAAAGCCGTCGCGGATTGAAACTCTAAAGGAACCATGTCTCTATAATCGATCATCTTTCCCTGCCTACCGCACGTGGGATTGTGAATGGGGGTCCTCTTGGTGACGCTAGGAGTAAGATTAAGAGTTTACTGCGGGGTCGGACTGTGGGCTACAGGGTTTCTGAGGAGTTACCTGCATGGAAGATGCTCGTAACGGTATTGTTTCTACCATCTTCACCGATTGTCTCGCTTTTTGCGACTTATCATATTTTCAATGTCAGAGAGTGGGGTACAATGCTGCTGAAGTATGTTCTGTTTGAATTAAGAGCACCCTGCATAAAAACCTCCTCTTCAACCCTTATCTTCTCTCAAATCCTCGAGCCCGAATTCTTCCCGAGCAGGCCGCGCAATGGTTCGCTTCTGAACAGGTATACTCGCGGATCCGGCCAGGCTGTTATTAAGGGCTTCGTCGTAGAGCTTCAATTAATGTTAAAACTCAGGCCTAATACACTGACATAACTGGCTCGCCCTGACTTCCGCGTTGAACTGTCTGCCCCGACCACACCACTCACCGCAATTATCTGCAAGGAACCGTGGGGGGGCCTTCAACGCTTGGGTACGAGTTCATGTCCGGGGCTATTGCAGAAGACTTCACGGCGTCATTTATACCTCACAGTCGTGCACATGAGCTTCCAAGGAGGCCTGTTGGAACTGAAGGAGTTCGCAGGGCTGGACCTCTTTGGAAGACATACTTCTCATGGCCGATATTGATAATAGTTAGGGAGAACCTTTCTACTAACTTACAAGTTACATGCATATGCTTTCGTGTGTCTGGCGCTAAGGATCATGCGACAGCTTCAAAGGAACTCGTTTTTTTGCAATATGGTGTTGCCCTGCTCGAAAGTCTGTTCAAACACAGTTGTCAGCCTGTCTAGGAGAGATTAAAGGTGTCGTCATATAGCCAGATCCTCAGAGAACTAGTGACATTCACAGACTGCAAGTACTTATACATATTGTGAGTGAGGGACAGCAATTCTCCTTGTACTGTCCTAAAGTTGCACGCTAGAAGTTTGGTTCCCTCCTTTGAGCGCCTACTATCCGTCGGGGGGTGTTTTTTTGATCTATGCGCATCTGTATCGAGAGGGGCAGCTCAAGATACAGTTCTCGGTGTCGCTCTATTCCTTTTACCTTCGTATCGACAACATGGGTCACGATATCGCGAATCCACACCCTCAGCTGCTTGCCAATCAAGCTATCCAGCTCCTCTGTCGTTCCGGGGAGGATGTAGGCACCAACTTTATGCGGCTGAAAGTCGTCAAGGTCGCAGAACCTCCCTTTCACAGAATAGGGGGTAATTTTCTCGCTATATGTGTTGTACGCTTTGATGTATAGTCGACACTGGAGGCATGAGGGCCGCGAGACGCCAATGTAGGGAAATGGAGCCTCTGAGCTTTTGGAAAGATGGTGGTGTTGAATCAACAAGCTTTCGCTATGAGGCTGAGAGACCACATGCATCGAGGAGTTTGCTAACTCCCATAGTGTCGTCGATACGTGATATTCAATGGCCTCGGCGATGTCCTGATCGTCATGATGAGAAGTGGGAATGTAGTTATCGCGGTAGAACGCAGTGACAAGGCTTTCGGAGAAGGTGTAGTTCGTAGAATGGGGAGGGCTCGGTGACGAATTGCTAACACACGTTACCTGAATGGGGAGAGTAGCTAAGCGCCGAAAGGTGGAACTCTGCAGGGTTGAAATGATAAGCGATATACGCCGCAGAGGCGCGAACAGTTCATCAAAGTAGATGCGAACACTGAAACAAGGTGCTAAGGGAAATGTCAACACTGGGATGTATTGCAAACAAAAGATAACTTACGAGCAGCCATGTCCAGCAGAAATGATTCACTTTCACAGAGCCCCTGCAAGTGTCTTTCATAGAGATGCATAAGGGTGGGTAGTCGTCGAGCAAGATCTTCCACATTTTGTGATTCACAAAATGACTTCACGCAATGCAAGACTTTCTTTGATGTCTCCACAAATGTCTGGGGTGTAGGGGTACGCCAACGCCTGGCAGAGAGAGTGGACCAAACCTTTTCGCAGTTGTCTATACCCTGCTGAAAAGTCTCCTGGATGGCGCAAGTATGAATCTGCAAAAGGTACTGGGTCAACTCGTCGACGTGATGGGCGCTGGTCGACTGGCACAATTTGGGAACAAATGACCACACTTTGTGCAAGATTTCTTTGGGGGAAGGATGAGAAATAGTGCATTCCGAATTAGAAAGGGAATGAGCGGCAACGGCGGCAGTGACTTGTTGGGAAGAGAGTGTCAAGGTCATGGCGAAGACCTTCCCCGATGCCTGATTTACCGGGAAAAAGGCAACTAAGGCGTCAAGAAAGCTTGCGATAGCTGGTAATTTCTCAGCACCGGTTATAACACACTCCGAAGATGAGCCGACGAGAGAGGTCGCGGAAAGCAACAGCAGTGACTCTGAGATAGAATCAAGCATTGGAAATAGAAAGAGACAGGTTTCGAAATCTAAAATTTAACTAAAAGTTAAACAAATGCTACATATGAACTTTGAAAGGTTGGTCATAATGTTATGTAATAAGCAGGGATTCAAATTTGGGGGCCTTCTTGCGCGCCCAAACAAACGCCCAGATACATTCCATGACGGCTGGTTCATATGAGTGAGGTGCAGGTCCGAGATGCCTCCTTTCCCGACGCTCTCAAAGTGGATGGAGTCGGGCTTCTATTGGGCTCGTCCCCATCCCTGAGCTCCACCTCACATGACCACTCGCGAAACTCGTTCAAACAGGCGAATGGGTCTCCCGCTGTCTCCCGGCCGAATTGGCAGGTGGGCCTCAGCTGGCCGTGGCGCATGTTGCAGAACAGAGATTTTCTGAAAGAATTGAGCAATCATTTATATTCTTTGCATTATGCCATACCTACCACCATTTATGTAATTAGGCAGCGGCTTTTTGACTTCTTTTTGACTTCGAATTCCTCTTCTTTCACGCATCCTGACCAGCCCATGATCGTGGGCCATCGAGCGGATGCTGCAACTCTTATATCATGTCAAGTCTCTCCCTCATCGCTGCTGTCGACGGCGACGAGACGTGTGTCCCCAATGAATAGACTTTTTTCTGTCCGTCGTCCACCATGTCCTCTCGTAAAAAAAAACCAGAAGATCACACAAGCAGAAAATTGTCCCGCTAGCTCCGACTTCGCGCAAGGCTCCAAAATATAAAGTGCGTTTTTCCCGTGTTTTTGCTACAGATTCCAAGGCTGGAATACAACGCGTGCCAACCGGGACAATTCAGTCCTCTCCTCATGCCACCTGGCCTCAGACATACAGATCCGGGAGCTGTGGTTGACCGAGGCGCAACATGGAACCCTTGAATCTTTGTATTCCGCAAACAAGATTGTCGACCATACATTCATTGTTGCCGAGCCGACAGACAAACAATCTCATTCGCAAATTGAGGCTGCAGCCTTCTTGGCTACTCACGGACTAGATTTGGATGCGCGAGATCATCCTGCAAATAGATGGAGGGTGCACTGAGACATCGAAAAATACAGCTGCAGCGGGACCCGAGCAGACAAACTGTGTTCTCTAGCAATGGTATGTTGTACCAGTTCAAGTGTCTCTAGCTTTGATTGAAGCTCGGGCGGTTGAGGACCAACCATCACCTGTACGGCTTGCGCTGTGGGTGCAAGTTTAGGAGCAGTGTATAAAGCTTGAAAAGGGATTGTGGGACGCAGCTATGGCTGCTGTTTAAAAACATTGGATATTTCTGCCTGATGGGAGCACGCTTTTGTTGTGAGGCATAATTGAAGGTATGAATTAGGGGCAAAGCATTTACTTCTTGTTATCATGTCATGAAAAGTCAACTCGCGAGCCCACGCTGGCGTTCATGATCATGCGAGGAGGCATCGGTGGGCTCTTCTATGGTGTGCGGAAGATTATTTTGGGCCTCGACGTCGGAGTATGGCGGTAGCGTTTGATCTCGATCGCCTGGGCCGGCTTCTCCCTGCTGTGCCTCCAGCGCCAGTATACGTTCGCTCATCTGTTCCACCATCCGTCGAAGTCGTTCTTCTGTACCTTCCTCCAGTTGTGTGTGTGCCTGTCTTCCTAATAGGTTGTCATGGGAGTTTTCGTGGACATTGTCCCCACCACTGGTACGGCCTACGGAAGTGTGTATCAGCAGAAGGTTACGAGATAAGGTTGGGAGGTAACATACTTGTGCTGCTTCTATTGGCTGGCGTTGATCTCTCTTCGGGACTGTATGCAAGGGGCTCAAGGATCAGGGCTGTTGAGCGTTGTCGTCGCATCCACAGCCGACCGATGACGATGAACGCAACCACAAGTGAAACGCCTCCAACCGATGCACCAACAATAGCACCAATATTGACATGATGAGGTGGAAGCGGACCTGTACTGGAACCGGCTGTTTGAGAGGCCGCAGGTTGAGCAAATGTAAATGATGACAAGCTTGAGCTTTCTTTTGGTCCGGGTGGCGAGACTGTGCTCAGCGAAGCTGTTATAGGATTCTTTTCAGTCTTAATAATGATACTGAGTAAGGAGACCGTTGAATCGGGACCTGGTGGCGGCGTCGTGGAAGGGGTCGTTACACTAGATGTAGTTTGAATTGTAGTGCGAGATGACCTAGGGTCATATAAGAACCACACGCCTTGAACTGTTGGGAAACACGAACCTGGAGTCGGTCAGCGTCGGCGAGTCTGCAAAAATGAAGGTGAAGTTTGAGCTCTGCGAGAGTAGCTCGCCGGTACTGATATAAAAACGAATTTAAGAAGGGCGCCAGCTTTTTGATGGAAATGCTCACAAATTCGCTTTGCCCTCCATATAACACGATAGTCTACACGCAGTCAATTGATACCATATTGAACCTTGGGCAGAAATATATAAACTCACGAGACGCCAAAATTGAATCCAGATGGTAAGGCAATGAAAACTTCGCCTTCTACCGTTGAGGCATTGATCCTGGGGGTAATAGGGAGATTTTGACATTGCGTGTAGAGGTTAAAAAATGGTGGGTCCTGAGATTCGGATGTCCAGGTTATCCGCACAGTTGTACCGAGGTAGGTAGGGGATGGTGGGGGAAAGATAGTAAGCGCCTCTAAAAACGATGCGTGTGAGATGATGAGAAGTGCTCTAGCAATTAAGTCAATGCCGAGCAAGCACGATAAAGGGTGGAAAGAAGGAACTCACATGATACTTCTAAGCAACCGCAAGAACAAGCACATCAGGAGCAGATGCTCTGGTTCACAGTCACTGCCAATAAGAGGAAGATCCAAACGATCATCATGATAGCTATGAATGAGACAATTCCAGCGATTGAATTGACCACAGAAACCTGTGTGATGATCTGTCCCATATTTCTTGACACGATACTGTTATACTGTAGCCATTGTATCCGTATGTCAAAGTTACTCAATTATACATCACTTTTAAGTCTTGACGGGCGGCAAATAGAGTTATAGAGAGGAACATGCGGCCATGTCGAACATACGCCAATCAGAACGGCAACAATCGAATTGTCGTGACTGTATACATGATCTAATTAAACAATACTTTATGACCTCGAATGTGGCATTGAAATTGAGGCGTACCGTCGGCAATGAAGACGGCGCAAGCCAGACGAAGAAAAACGCTAAACCTTTGCAGCCGGAGTCCCTCTTCAATGCATGCCTTTATTTTGCGAAAGACTGATATCATGATCTCGCCTTAATTCGTGAAGAACCATGATCGGAGTCAAGTCGATGGCATGGCACTGGGTCTTCAGTAGAGATCGCGATGAAAATTGAATGTCAAGTTCGAACATCGTTATGCCATGCACGAGCGCTAGATTGTTGTTAATTTTGACAGAGATAAAGTCGAGCAAATGAGTCTGGACAGTCTGCAACATCAGGAAAACTTTGCAAGCACGATATGCCCAGATGCCCTGATCATGACAAAGCATCAAGAGCGATCATTATACT